>BROF01004664.1:47224-57687 GCA_024346535.1 Eptatretus burgeri
TTGATTGAGTGCGGACAGCTGTCTTTTATGCAGATAACGAGTTCAAACTGGTGCAGTTAATGCAGGTTATGAGTGGAGAATGGGAGGGCTTCTTAAAGACAAAACTAACAGGTCTGTGAGAGCCGGAATTCTTCCTGGTTGGTAGGTGATCAAATACTTATTTAATGCAATAAAATGAAAATTAATTATTTAAAAATCATACAATGTGATTTTCAGAATTTTTGTTTTAGATTCTGTCTTTCACAGTTGAAGTGTACCTCTGATAAAAATTACAGACCTCTACGTGCTTTGTAAGTGGGAAAACCTGCAAAATCGGCAGTGTATCAAATACTTGTTCTCCCCACTGTATACATACAAGGACAACAAGGAAATCCAACACAGGTGGAGGCCATTCAGCCCATCATGCCTGCACGAACACCACACCAACCCAAGATCATTTTAATTAATGAAAGAAATTTTTTTTTTGTATTTCTTTTTTATTTGTATTTTTTTTGTTGTAATTTTTATTTTATTTTCTTTTCTTTTCTTCCCCTCAGAGAGGGGGCATGAGCTTGGGTAAAAACACACATCAACCACACAACCACCCTAACAAGACCCCCAACAACAGCACTCCGTACACAATCACCCATCAATACTCAAACTACCTAAAAGTCTTATCAACATCCCCATACCCCTCCATCTCCATAACTTCCAGGTACTGTACCTATCTAATTCTAATTTAAACTTATCTACTCTTTCTGCTGCCACTACCTTTCCAGTGAGACCATTCCATGCATTAACTACTCTCTGAGTGAAAGTCCCCTGCCTTACTACCGTCTTAACTCTCCTCTTCTTTACTCTCAGGGTATGGCCCCTGGTTCTGTCACTGTCTACTCTGTTAAATAATTCATCTGCACTTATTTTATCTATACCTTTCATTATCTTAAACATCTCAATCATATGTGCTCGCAACTGCCTCCTTTCTCGTGAATAAAGCTCAGTTTCCTTCAACCGCTCCTCATAGCTGAGTCGAGCAAGGCCCGGAAACAATCTAGTTGCCCTATGCTGAACTTTCTCTCTGGCATCGATGTCCGTCCAGAACTGTGGTGACCAAAACTGCACACAATATTCTAGATGTGGCCTCACTAAATTCCTGAACAATGTCAACAACACCTCTTTTGATTTATAATTGATCCCCCTCCTTATACAGCCTAAAACCCTCTTTGCTTTACCTATTGCTGCTTGTCACTGTGCTAACTGCTGACCTCCCATATATATTACCATCCCCAGATCCTTCTCCTGTGTGACATGCTCCAAAATTACCCCTTGCATACTGTAATCTCTATTGTCATTGTTCTTTCCCATCCCCAACACCTTATACTTGCTCAGGTTAAATTCCATCTGTCAGTCTTTTGCACAATCTAAACAAGTATCAATACTCTCTTGAATCTGTTCACCACCCCCTCTGCTATCCACCTTACCTCCAAGCTTTGTGTCATCCGCAAATTTGGAAAGCTTACTCTTTACCAAATTATCCAAATCGTTGATGTAAATATTGAATAGCAATGGTCCGAGTACTGATCCATGAGGTACCCCGCAACTTACATCCTCCCACAAGACATCCTCCCACTCACAGGCACAATCTTTCTGACTGACTACCTGTTGTGTGTGTACATATATATATATATATATATATATATATATATATATATATATATATATATTATATAGTTTTGACTGACCTTGCCTGTTGTGTGGATGGTATGGAATAAATATTAAGTGTTATCAGTCTCCCATTTTTCCAGCCCAGACATCAAATCATACCCAGAGTACCAAGAGACAAGCTGGTTTGCCAGTGCAATATGTTTTGTTCGTGTTTTCCCAAAAGGTGAGGAATTCTGTTCATTCTCTGTACATGTACGTACTGCCAAATACACAAGACAATATGTGGATATATATTAATAAATTATGCTGCCTTCCTTCCCATGTTAAGTGCACTCGTCAGCATTCATGTGTTGCATTGTGGGTGGGGTGGTGGTGCAGAGCAGGCAAGATGGATAAAATTCCTTTTTCTTATCTCTATACTCTCTTGTATTAAAATGGAAAGGGTAGCTTCAGTGACTGGGATTTTCTACCAATCACTTAAATATGGTACACCACGAAACATTTGTCACCAGTAACACTGCTGCAAATAACTGCAATTGTCTACTTCATTAATAACTCCCCATGTTGTTGCAACAACTGCAATCACACACACACACACACACACACACACACACACACACACACCAATGGAGAATTTCAGCTCTCCTCGATCATAACAACAGGTTGGACAAAATCTACAATCAACTTGTATGCAGAAACAAAAGTCCTTCCAAATGTAATCCACCGAGAAATGAAGGGCGCTCAATGCGTCGCCTCTGCATCTCAACATCCCTCTCACCCATTTCACTATGCGGCCCCATCCTCCACCCCGACAGATGAAATGTACAACTACGGTTACTGCTCATCACTCTGAAATCCTTAATGTTATACCTCCTCCCACACAATAAACCACCATTCCTTAAACAATATCCTCAAATTCACTCCACTGAAGCAACACAGTCATGGAATGAGAGTCAATGTGGCTTAACTCTGGTGTGGACACACCACCCCTCCCTCACGCAACATCAACATTGTTTCCAACTTCCAATCCACACTCAATCCAACATGTCCCCTCTGTCCATCCACCACACATTATGATGAGCTGTCCCTCCCTGGTAAAACACATTTCTGGAAGCGTCCGGTGGACCCTGCTGGATACTTGAGTTCCGCCGGTATTTTGGCTTGAAGAAGGACCAAGACGACAACAACAACTACTTGGAAAAATAACAGTTCCTGGAATTAATGAACTAAATTTCCAGATTATCTGCACTATCAAAAAAAGCAAAGTGTAATGCAAATTGAAGAAACCACAAATCAACCGATGGCAGCAAACCACCAGGTTTTAGAAAAGAGGGAATTAAAGTGCCTTGTTGCCTTTGCGTGATACTTTCTGGAAGGTCATGCAATAAAACACCCATTACCCATGAATTTTTTTTTTCTATGAACAACAAATGGAGCAAAAATTACCATGAAAGCTTATACCAAACTCGAAATCAGTGTTTGGTGCTTGTATCTGTCAAGTGAAATCAACACAAAGCAAGGCCACCCAACAATGTGCATTGTGATGTTTTGCTTCCACAGCTAGATGCTCTTTGGCACATTACAACCTTTCATTTCAATCATGGGGAAGGTAGGTGTGCTCATTGTCTCACCAAAGCATCAGGACACCCACAGGTTGTGAACATTTCCATGGCCAAGAACAAATTCTGAACAGGTCACCACTCAATTGCAGGGTGCAGCATGCATGTTAGAACAGGAATTCGTATTTTGGTCAGGGTACCAGCGACCAATGGCTTGCTCTTGCGAAAGATATGGATTCTTTCAAGCAATCACCAGCAAAGGGACACCTAACTTAACGCCCCTCTGACAGACAGAACATTCAATGATGTAAATCACTTAGGTTACAAGTGATAGTCAAGTCAGGAAATTAACCCAGACTAGGCAGTTCAAAGGTGAGTGAGCATACCAACTACGAGTAATCCGATCACCATATCATGAAAAGAAGGGTGGAGGAATGTACATATCAAGTATGTGGGTTGGTGTAGCACTGTAGCACATCAGCAGGGTTATGGGGCAAAATAACACAACACTTCCCAAGGTCTGACTGCATCATCGATTTCCCGATAGTGCCACACTGCGCATGCACACCCAGGTAAGACAGAGCATGTCAAAAAACATTTTTTCCATGTCAACATTGTCAACAGTGTCAACATTCCCCACTCCCTTTAAGAGCATGTCAACATTTCTCCCTCCCCTTAATAATTGTACGAACAGAGATCACAAGTTTAAACACGAAGGTGACTTCAATGCGCTGGAGCAAAGCATTGCAAAGGAAGAGATTGTGTTTGTGGGGTGCTGATGACAGCAGACTCAAGTGGAGGTGGAGGGGAAGGAACAGGTTCCGACACTCTGCAACTGGGTTCAGACATTTTTGGTTCTGGTATTTGGCTTACAATTGGAATAGATACCGAAGGCTCAATTTCAACAAGCTTGTCATGATTTAGAGTTTAGACAATGGGGTTCGGACATCCTATCTGCAAACAAAACACATGACAATCTGTTGTGCAGAGATGAACAATCATTCACCTTTTTGAGACCATTCAAAATAACCTGAACAGCACTCTCAGCCTGACCATTTGAAGCAGGCTTAAAGGAAGCACTGCGATAGGGCTTGATACCATTCCATTTCAAGAAATCCTGAAAACGAGTCATATTACCAACTACAGTATTAAATTAGGTAAACTCCAAGTGGCGAACATGGCATGTAAACCCTCGACAGTACCTTTGCCAGAACAGGATAAGGCCAAACATTCTATCCACTTTGAATGAGTGTTGATAACAACCAAAACCATCTTACCCAGTAATGGTTAGTATCACCTATATGAATTTAAAACCATGGTATCGAAGTCCAGAAACACACGTGAAGCGATGCCTTCGGGTGGGTTTCGGGTGGTAGCCTGACACACAGAACAATGATGAACGTAGCTCGCTATAAGTGGCCACCAAACCTGGCTCCTGACTTCATGGTTATAATACCGGGATGCAATTCATGCAGTTAAAAAAGCACGTTATTCCGACCTTATTGGGGGGGTACAATGACCCTGTTGCCCCAAAGCAGGCAACCAGAATGTAAGGGCAGCTCATTTTTTACAAGCAAGGTATGGTCTTACTTTCTCATCAAACTAAAAGGGAATAGCTGACCATACACCATTGAAAACACATTGTTTAACCATAGGTAAGGTTTTTACATTTGTCCACTATTCATTTTGTTTGGAAGTGATGCAAGCATTATCACTGTGAAAAACTTTCACTGACATAAAAAGAAATCTCATGCTACAGGGATCACCCAGGTTAACAGGCAGTGGTAATCTAATTAAAGCATCAGCACAGAATTTTCACTGCCTGGACGATTGTTTCGTTGCTGTAAAACACACCCAATGCCGTAGGATGAGGCATCACAATTGAGAAGTGGCTAACAGTTTGGCTTGAAGAAGTCCTTTCATTCAAGCTTTTGGTCCTCATGATCCACAATGATCTCTCCTGGGAAAGCCACATTTCCAAGCTGGTTTCCAAAGCCAGTTGCCGACTGGGCATCCTGTCATGCAAAATCCTTCCTTGGCACACTTGAGCTCCTGACCACATACAAAGCTTTCATCCACAGCCTGATGGAGTTCTGCTCTTCCCTCTGGGCTGGTGCTCCCACTTCTCACCTTTCTCAGCGTCATGCTGCAGAAACCCAGGCATTTAGGATCATCGGTATCTCTCACGTTGAAGCTGAGTCTTTTGGGTCTCTTACTCTCTCAATGCAGGTAGGTTGGTGGTCTTTCTGTTTTCTATAGTGTTCTCTCCGGCCTCACCCCCCCCCCACCACTACTCCGCAAGGCGCTCAAGGTCTGCCAGCAACCCCCTTCTGGTGAAACTACCAAAATTAAGAATCACTGCTCACCTTAACTCTTTCATTCCTCGCTTTTTCCCCCACCTCTGGAACAAACTCTCACACTCTCTTCAATCCCACTCTTCCCTCCAGGTCTTCAAAACAGTTGTTCACCACCACCTCTTATCGTCCCCCATCCAAATCTTAGATCTTTTCTGCCCCTGTTAATCCACCCGAAACCCACCTCCTTCAAATTGCCTGCTTTCCTTCCTGAAAGTCCATGTAATGTACATCTTGTTTACCCGGTGTACCCCGCCCCATTCCTCTCCCTTCCAGATTTAATGTCTCTGTTCCCCACTGTTTTGTGCTTCCTTCTCCAACCCCTCTTGTCTCCTGCTCCCTTTGTTATACGTTGTCTTTGTTAGCTCTCATACGAGCTTTGATATTGTAAACAATTTTTTTTTAAAGCATCATAGTACACCAATACTTTAGATGAACACAGCAAACATTTCACCTCGGCAAATTCCTCATTACACTGGGGTGAACACTGCCATTCAACACCTTTACGTCGGAGATTGTGGAGAGGTTCAAAAACAGTGCTCACATTCAGAAAAAAATTACAGTAATAGTTCAACATCACGAGGAATGCTTTAAGTTTGGTAGTGTTCGCAGGAGTAGGAGCAGCGTGGACAGCTTCAGTATTAGACTTGCTGGGCCTTGTGCCATCAGCACTGACAATACGACCAATAAATTATACTTCTGGTAACATAAATCTGCACTTATCACGCTTCACCTAAACACCAGCTTCGACAAGACGTTTGAGAATCGCCTCGAGGTTACACAAGTGTTCAGCATCAGTGAGACCGGTGATGAAAACATCATCTTGGAAAAATTACAACAATGGGAATTGTTTTTAGGATATTCCCCACATTATGTTGAAATATGGTAGCGGCCGATTTGATGCCGAAAGGACAGCAATTATACACAAACACCCAATTGTGAGCGACAACATGTATATTTCTTGGAATCCTCATCTAGTACCATATGAGTGAACAAGCAGATTCCAAATGGAGGCAGCTAAATGTCTTTTCACCAGAAAGTGTCATGAACAAGTCATCTGCCTTGGTCAGAGGATAATGGTCCTGCTTAAAATACCTGTTTGTTGTTTTGTAATCACCACAAATCCTAACATGACCATCAATCTTTAATACAGGGACAATTGAACATGCCCAATCACTGAACTTAACAGGACTAATAACACCTTTCTTCAGCAGGCGGCTGAGCTCTACCTCGATTTTAGGACGCATCATGTGAGGTATAGACCTAGCTTGACAGAATACTGGCTTAGCACTTTCACCGCACAGATGTTGGCTTTAACACCTTGAAAGGTGCCAACATTATCTTCAAACAATGAAGGGTCTCTCAAGTAATGTATAGCATTGTGATTAACATCACAGACAATCGACTTGGTCTCAGGCCAATCAAGTTTGATGGATTGAAGCCAATTATGCCTAAATCATGTTGGCCCATTACCCTGTATGATCCACAAGGGTAATTCTTGAGATACACCATTCTAGGTGGCCTTCATATCAGCACTACCAAATGTAGGCATCAGTTCATTGGTACAAGTTTATAACCTGGCATTAACGGATCAAAATGTACGTCTCGTAAGAGACGGAACTTGTCAGTTGGGATCACGTTTTTTTAATATACATCTAGGTTCACAGAAGAGTGACAGAGCCTGATGTTGGCGCAGTGGTTAGGGCAGCGGCTTGGGATCCAAAAGGTCCTGAGTTCAAGCCCCGTTGGGCCACTGAATTAATACACCAGGGGGTTGACTCAGCCTGTCTTCCTTCCGAGGTCGGCGAAATGAGTACCAGTATACTGGGCCGGTGTATACCCCGGTTAAAATAGGTGTACCATATCCCTGTGTCGTAAAAGGTGACCAGGGTTGCGTCAGGAAGGGCATCCGGCGTAAAACATGTGCCAAATCACTATGCGGATCATACGGATGATCCGCTGTGGCGACCCCTAACGGGAGCAGCCGAAAGAAGAAGAAGTAGTTCACAAAAGAGTGACAGTAGGACAAAAGGCAGACAGAAAGGAGGGGAGTGAATAATAACTTGCAACTTAGAGGGTGGGTTGGGAGAAGGTGGGAGTTTAAGAGTACAAGAAAAGATTCAGGGTAGAGAAGGACGATAACATTAGATGGGAGTGTCCCACCAACTTGAAGACCTGGAGAAAAGAGTTGGATTATTCAGGTAGTCAAAAATTTTTTTGGAGAAATGAAGAGTGGAAGCTGGAAGTTTAACCAGAAGGGGTTACTGGAATAATGGGTCCACACTCGAATAGACGGAAGAATCAAAAGCATGAGAGAGCAAGAACTAAGGACAAATGGTTAAAAAATAAAATTACAAAAAGCAAGAAGTTCCCAAACTGTCTACGATGTGAGGGAAACAAAATTTGTGCTTTAGCCTCATCACAGGAGATTCCAATAATTTTATAGGTTTGGATTACACAGAATCCAGGACAGACAGATGTGATGATAGGGAGGCATCCCATATGGTTGATCAGTACTTCATTAAGCTATGGACAAAGGCTGTGAGTAGTTCTCGTTTTTTTTTTCAAACATTATGTACAACATTAAAGGATGCCCAATTTGCATCCCAAGGACAGTTTTGATACACTGTCAGTCCAGGAGAGGCCGTGGCTGACGGTGAGGCTTAGGAATTGATGCTGAACCTCTTCCAATGGATGACCATGAAAATAAGATAGGTGGGTTAATTGGACAATTCGGTCAGAGCGATGTAGCGAGCTGGGTTTTCTACGGCAAAAAGACAAGTTCCAATTATTAGACCAGCATCTAATGAATTCCAGATCAGCAGAGTGACAGCTGAAAACCTGCTTGATGATGGGATGAGTACCGTACAGCATAATGTGTTTAAAAAAAAAGAATAGATGGTTTTCCAAATCATGAATGTGGTTGTTTATCTAGATGAGGAACAATATTGATAGCAATGTGTTGACTGCATGAAATAAAGAAGCTAGAAATCCAGGTATGAAGGCAACATTACATGCCACAGGCAGCCAGTTTGACAAGTAAAGAAAATGACCAGACTATTTTGAATGTCCAGGGAGATGGTCGGGACCTCTTGTTTGAGAGGTGGGGCCTTTGACCATTGCTGAGATACATGCAGCAGCATATCCAAAGTTGAGGGATGTGGATAGAATCCAAACTGATGGTCAAATATCAGGCTCTTGGGAAAGGAGCAAGATGATGTTGGCAGAGATGATCATTTCCATTACTTTGCGTTGCTTATAATTGGAAGTAGACTTACTGGCCTGTAGTTGAGAACGTTTTTGCACTATTCTTGTGAATGGGAATCTTCTTCTTTCATAGGCAGGATAAGGCTGTGGGTAGCATCATTGACTGAAGGCACGGCTGTGCCAATGATGCAGTACAGACCAGCAATTAAAATAGCACCAAGATTCATCTATGACACTCAAACCTGGCGAACAACTTCTTCAAAACTATGCTCATCATCATGTCAGTTTTAAGAGATGCAGCCACAAAGTTATGTAAATATACAAGGTCAACATTCTTAAGTTATGCTGTCATGGACAACAGTCACGAAAGTACAAGTTGGATGTTCAAACAAAAATCCATGTTTGAATCAATGCAAAGTGATCAGAGATGATCCATTTATAACCCTTATCCATATGGGTATGAGCACTGAAAGTGCAGCACACTCTTTACTGTGATAATTGTGACAGTCACGACTGTTAATGGAAGCTCTTCAATGGCTTTGAATAGAATCGAGGTTAAGTGATTGTAGTAACAATGAATTACAAAAACTTGCACACATGCAACTGCACCCAACCCTTCAAAAAAATTGCACAAAGCACAAAAGAACCACCACCATGGGTGAACGAATGTAGCATAAAAGGAACACCTTTCCTTGCAACTGTATTCATGAGGTGCTCTTACAGTAAGCAACAAAGTAATATGCTGTCCCATCAGGATGGTTCAACTGGAGATGACTCGGACTGCTATTGCTTCCCGAGACAATGTTGATGGCTGTCATTTTAAGAGAACTGACAAGATGCTGTCAGACTTGACAATTCATGAAGACACCTCCTTAAGGTTGCCTTAGGGTTACAACCCCATCTTGAGGGTTGTCTTTTTATCTTGTCAACCTTTACAGAAGGAACTGCATTTCAACTCCATGATC
The DNA here is from genome assembly GCA_024346535.1 of Eptatretus burgeri. Taxonomy (NCBI): domain Eukaryota; kingdom Metazoa; phylum Chordata; class Myxini; order Myxiniformes; family Myxinidae; genus Eptatretus; species Eptatretus burgeri. Next base: position 56,954 of record BROF01004664.1, read on the forward strand.
TCTCCAGAATGAGTTTCAAAGCAATCAACCATTTAATTTTGACCCAGACAGTTTGGAAGAGGCTTTATGCCAGTGTTATGAGGTATGGAAGACCATTGTTATGAGTCTCCATAACACAGCACTACCTTTAGCAGAACATGCAATGGGTGACAACATTGCAACTGTAGGGTGAACCATTGGCACAGAGTTCATTTGGTCGACAAGTCCAGATTCCACCGATATTTCAAGGATGGACATGACACTCTGGAGACGAGGTGGGAAATGATACACGAATTGTGCCGTTCGACCGCATGATTGGTTTGGTGGGGGCCACCTCATGGTCTGGGCTGCAGGCATTCAAGTTGGTCGAAGAAGTGATCTTTTCTTCATTTGGAAAGATGCTATGACTGGTGTCAGATACAGTGATAATGTCATTATGCTTGTAGTCATCCCTCAGGCCCAACAGCAAAGTCCCAACTTCATGTTTATGAAATGAATTGTCCATCCACATTCTGCATGTGACAAACGCCGCACTTTCCGAAAACATCACTTGTTTTAACGGGTCCGCATGATCTCTGCACCTAAATTGATTGAACATGCTTTATATAGAGTGGAGCTATAGATATGCAATATGTGTATATATATATATATATATATATATATATATATATATATATATATATATATATATATATATATATATATATATATATATATATATATATATATATATATATATATATATATATATATAT
>BROF01004664.1:62657-80030 GCA_024346535.1 Eptatretus burgeri
CTTTCCCATCGGCCATTGGTTTTAACTCTCGTGGCATTTTCCAGGAACATAACCCCCATGATATTTGAGGGTTTACTGTATCGCACAATACAGTATTTAAAAATGTTGTGGACAGATTCTTACGAAACTTGGTGGATGAGTTTGGTAGGTGACAAGAACAAGCTGATTAGATTTTGGTGGAGGCCCGGATACAGTTCCGGCCTATCAGTGGGATACAAACCGTAAATTGTTAAGCCTGGCGAAGGTATGCGTTCTCGAGAGTGCTCGTAGTTTGTGGAATGAATATATCAATGTGCTTTCCTCTTGAAAATAAAAAGGAGCACGTTTGAAGGCACCATAAAAATAATAAAAACCTCCAAACTTGTTGCTTAATTTTATGTGAAAAGTATACTTGCAGAAATATACTACGTAGATTACCCCTTTGACCACATTTTTTGTTGATGTGTTGCTGAATCCTTATCCATGCCAAATGAACCTTGATAAACACTGTAAACATTCATAATCATGCTAAAATAGACAAAGACATGCCAGGAGAAGCCTCCTTCCGAAAAGATTTGGCAATTATTTAGATGTGCAAAATTCAAGTCTTCACATGATAACAGAAAATCGTCTTGGAACTTTCTCCCAGATTTCTTAATAGATCCATTTTAAGGGACACAACAACATTAAGCTTATTGTGAAAGCAGTGCATGTTTGTTGAAATTAAAGTGGAAGCAAACATTTAGGTGGAGTTCTTACAAACCCTTAATGGTTGTCATCAACATGACTAAACTCGGCAGGAAAATCAGTGTTTTTTCTTGAACTGTCTTCCTGTTTAATTTCATGCATTTCACTTGTTGCACCATTCAATTCATCATCTCTCTGATTGCGATTTCTACATTTTTGATCAGTAGCAGTAATAGGTTAATCGTGCATGCCCCACAAACTGAAGCCAACCAGAGCACTTCAACCAAGAAATGGGCACCCAAGCTTGCAATGAACAGATTTAAGTGACTGCCGTTGCCAGGAACAGAAGCATTTTGTGTCACTTGCCAAATTGGGATGGCACAGATTATGTCGCCAAGAAATGAGCAATGCTGCAGGGATTTGAAAATCTTGCTTGGGTACCAGCACAAATTCTTGTTGAAAATGTAAGAGTAGCAATAACACCGGTGTCACATGGTTGATCAATTGAGAGACACGAGGCTCTCGCTCCACTGATGGCAAATAGTCTCCTATGAATAAATTGATATTTTGTCATACACAATTCAAAAGAAGTCATCAAAAGATCTAATAAATTTTTGGTAAGAATCCATTTAATAGAGAACCTTAGCAGGTCATAAGAATTTGAGCCATGAGAGTGGAAAATTCGTCATCACCATGAATTGCTGAGTCCATTGGGAAACTTCTCATTAACAAATAATCCCAAATGTTCTGTGGATGCCAATTATGAGACGTGCTGAATGCTAATTGTTATTTTTTTATTCAAAACAGTCAGCAACTTCATCAATCCGTTAATTCAGGAGTCGTTTGCATTTGTATTGTCACGAGCTCGGGAGGTGCAGCATTACAAAGTGTGACGCTGTTATAATCTTCCTTGTGGAATATGCATTTAGATAGAAATTAGTAATTTGCGAGTGCTTACATGCTTGAAACTTTTTCTGCATGAAACTCCAAGATACCATGCGCGAAGGACTGTAATTACTGCAATGAACCATATCGATTAATTATCCAAGCTGGTATGTGGAGTATTTAATTAAGTTTGCATCCTGTGGCTTTATCTTACATGTAAACAACTGTGTGAACTTTCCACTTGGCCATATGCATTGACTATCCATTGTTTTGGTACATCCTCAGATCATCCCTGTGAGCAAGAATACACAGATGCCATTAGAAGTGATAATAATCCAATCTATGTGCAAAAGAGTATGCACAGATGTGGCCAACTTCACAATCCTTCAGAGTGGGGAAACAAAGCAAAACACCTGAACCCAACCAAGAGGGAAGTATTTGGCTCCAATCCTGATTCCATGGAGGAGGTTGCACATGTGGGTGCTTGTTAAGAAATCAACAAAAACTGTTGAGATATGGAGGTAGATGTGAAGGAGATCAACTTTGACATTGCACTTCACAGTGTAGGAAAGGTTGGTAAAGCCAGCTTCTGTGCAAAAAAAAAATAAAGGGAGGAAGGGGTGAGAATAGGACAGAGGGCAGCAGAGATTAGGACCACCAGAGGAGGTACTGGTGAGGGGAGCCAAGAGCAGCGCAAACCCAGAAGTACTATTCTTAATCTTAATCAACAATCTCTCTGACTCTGGAAAATCTTCTTTATCTTTTGCTAACGACTCCACCCTCTGCCATGACATCCCTCATCCTCAGATGGACAGTCAGTAGCCTCTTCCCTCTCTTCAGATCTTGATAAAATCACAACCTGGTCAATCACTTGGAATGTCATTCAATCCTGACAAATCTCACATTCTCACTCTAGGCATAGGCAAAAGCACAGGCATGCACACATACATTGTTTTGATGAATCGGTATGAATATCAGTCTTGACAAACGAAAAGGAAAACTATAATGGCAATCGGTAGCACGCATACCTCGGTCAGGCTGAACATTTTACATTTTTTATCCCACTGATAGGTGAGATCTGCATCCAGACCTTAACCAAAATCTAATTGGCTTCTTCTTGTCACCTACCCATATCATACACCAAGTTGTCATAATCCATCCACAACTTTTTGAAATATCATGCTAAATTACATTTTTGGCCCCATCCCTCAATAGTGAAAAATCACTTGGAAAATTAAAAAAAATTCTCGGATCTGGATCTTCACCAAGATCGAAGTAATTTGTTCCGATCACACACCTGGCCTGTCCACACAGTTTTGTCTGAATCGGTCCATAATTTAAGATATCCTACTCACAGACAGACAGACAGGTGTGAAAAAGTAACCTTCGTCCACCTTCGGTGGCAGAGGTAACAAATATTCTGTCGAGCTTTCGAGCTGCTTCCTTATTTACAAAAATCATCATGGAAGACACAATATGCTTGTCTCGATCATTTGCCCAAAATAAAATAGGAGCTAAACATTATTACTATGGAAGCTGCATTTTCAAATAATGAACAATCACAAGATAGAACCATTGTCACAGCATGATTCTTTTTTTTTTTGTATACCTTGTCGAGGCTCGTATGCGAGCTAAACTCGGCAATAGTACCATGTACCAACCCAATGGTACATGCTGCTTCCTGCATTTGTGTCCATCTCTTTCATTGTGAAGTTCCCTATGCTATCAATGTAAACCCCAATGTGATATTTTATATCTGAGGATAGAGTAGCATTCTGATAATTACACATCATACATACAGGTTCATTGGGAATACTCGTTTCAATAAATGACTGAAGAGGAATTACCCCAGGAAACCAAATGAATTTCTCAAGAGACAAATCGGGAAGATTTAAAGCAGGACGAGAATATGGAAAAAGAATTACAACAAACTAAGGAAAGAATCTGCACAATGCAACAAACTTTTGCCAAGAAAAAAAAAAAAGAAAAGAAAAAAAAAAGAAGGAAAGTCTGAAAACCAAAAGGAGACAAAAAACACCTGCAAGATCTCAAAAAAAAAAAACTCCCCATATGAAATGAAAAGTCTTGCACCACAGACAACATGATGGATTACATGGTCAGAAAGTAAAGGGAAAAGAGCATTTTAACTATGTTTCACTTGTGGTGCTCATAGATATGAACTCTCACTCGAATAGAAGCAACCTTTGCCAAACTTTCCTCTGAAGGGAAGAATGGTACTGGGCTTGTTTGAGCCTGGAACTCTCAAGGAACTGTTTAACTTCATGCAGCTAAAAGTGTAGGTCATGAAACCTGAAGAAATATGGTGTTACCCAAGACGAAATGTCTTTGAAAGCAGGAATAGATTATGATAATAGTAATAGTGCTCTTTTTGGTTATGCAACTTTTCCAGATAGAGGAAATAGACTAGCTACTCACGTTTTTGTGTTCATGTTGGCAGGCAAAACCAAGAGATGGAAGCAAACAGTAGGTTATCATTTCACTGGTACTCGTAAATCAGTTGATGGAACTAATCTCAAATTATGCCAAAGGCCAAAGACACTGGGCTGCATGTATGGCAGTTACCAGGAATATGGTAAGTGCAGGTCAAGGTACATGGAGAGGTTTTGGTATTATATGCCACAGATAATCCATAATAATTAACAAACCTCAACATCCTTGTGATGCAGCAAGATCACTCAACATGTCAGTGATGTATCCTCATGCCATTAAGGATTGTAAAGCTTCCTTAGTTAATGGAAACAAGATCACGCTATCAGATGAGATCACCAAAAAGTTAAACTTGCTATCAGGAAATGTGAATATATAACATGCAAAGATGCTCACAAGCCATGCAGAAAGATAAAGACTGCAAAAGTTAGAACTTAAACTTAGGAAAATAACCTTCAAACCTACATACACACACTTAACAGATGAAAGTGTGTATGCACTGTACTACTTCTGTTGTTCTGCAAGTATTGGCGTGACAAACCTCATTAAGAGGGAGAAGTACGATGCAACTTTACTAACAGCAGCAGGGTTTTCAGAGTTATGCATTACTGTAGATGGGTTTGATCTCATGCATAGCAGGCATTCTGTCTCCCATCTGAACAAAATTAATATGGCAGTTTATGAGGACAGTATCTCAAATATAAAATTGTAGATGGGTGTTCACAAAGACAACAATTGGACAAAAGGGTAAGTGATGCACACTTTAAAAAGGAGTTGGGCTGAGGACAAGTTTATTCTTACACATGACTCAGTTCAACACATGAGGGTTTTGAGAATGTGTTCAGCTGTGTTCATCTCAAAAATCCAATACCCTCACTTCAGTTGTGTAATGATTAGAGTGTCTGCATTGAATCTAGGAGGTTGGTGGTTAAAACCCCAGCTGAGTCATACCAAATACTTCAAAAATGGTACATGCTGCTTCCTTGCTTGGCATTCAGCAATGAAAAGGATAAGAACAAGGACAATCCTCATTGGGTGGCATCCATGGAGAGGAGGAAGTACCTCCTCAGGAAATACCATGCCGAGTGTGGTGAGAAAAGCGGCAGCATTGTTGTGACTTTGCTGGTGCTCAGAGTACACTGGGAAATAACAGCACTCACCACAAGATCAGTGTTTGTGTTTGTCTCATGTATTCATCTATAAGATCTGCAACTTGCAACAGGTACTATGTAAACCTGTACTAACCTGTTTTATGGTCGGGTTGTCGGTGACTAAACTGCCTCCCCCAAGAGGTTTCCTGGTGAGCAGGGTGTATGGATATGGACATCCTGCATGATTACAAACAAAATTTTCAAAGGATGGAGGAGCTCCTTGTGAGCCAACAGCCATCTGTATCTTGTGCCCAACTGTGTCTGTGGATGTGCTCCTGCAGTTGGGTTACATGTTTTTTAGGAGGTTGGTGGCAGGATTTGTTTGAGCTCCGGTCACCATGAAATACTTCATTTTGCAAAATCCACAAATGGATTTTGCAAAAAACCAACTCTGTGGGAGTACCTCCTATGCTGCTGCCCTTCGTAGGGCAGCTCAATGGATGACGGGATTGGGGCAAAGCCTTCGGGACCCTCATTCATTGATAGGAGGGTTTCCTGGGTCAGATTTACAGCGTAAAATTCCTGGGTCAGATTGTGGTAGTGTGTGGTGGAGTGGTGCTGAGGTGTCGTCCACCAGACAGCAGTCTCCTCAAGTTAACCTGAGGTGGTCCCTTCGGGTGGTTGCCTGGAATGTCTTATCCCTAAGAGAGGATGATCACCTGTTATCATCTGAGATCAAGCGTTTGCACATCGGTATTGTAGTACTGTGAAGTTCGGAGAGATCATGGTGGGTGGGTTATATTTGGAGTTTTATAACTTACCAGACGATCCGTGAACCCGTTGGGTTCCCGTTGTGACAGTGGTTGATGAAAAAAATCATTTCAAAAATAAATAAATAAAAATAGCTCCAGAGAACTATACTGCTGAGGTTGTTTGCATTGATCAAATAATCCCGAAGAGTACTTGACTGAATCGGGAATTGATTTTTAAATATTTTTTTTTGTTGTCCGATTTGAGCGAAACTTCATATTGCGCATAAATGTGAAAAAAAAACGGAGAAAAGAAAGTCGTAGAAATTATTGTGCGTAATCTTCGCACAATTTTATTTATTAATGAACACGGAAGTATTAGATCAAAATGGCAATGTATATTTTATGCTTAAAATAAATCGTTCTTTGTCGACACTAAATGTTTGAGATTTTAAAATAAATAATTTCAAGAAAAAAACAAAAACAAATAGCTCCAGCGAACTATACCGCTGAGGTTGCTTGCATTGATCAAATTCTCTCAAAGAGTACTTGACTGAATCGAGAATTTATTTTTTAATTATTTTTTCGTTGCCCGATTTGAACGAAACTTGATACTGCACACTGCAGGAGAGTGGTAAGGTGAGCCAAAATTTTTTGACCTATCATGCACTGTTTTGGCTGCATTTCAGGAACATACATACATACAAGATGAGAGCTTTAGTAATGTACAGATAAGATTTTAAAAAAAGATCTCAGGAGAACACGCGAGCAGAATAGTCCATTTGCCGTTATTATGTGTTCCATTTCAAACCTTGTTGATGTGGAAAGTGTATGGTTTTATGATTGTTTTGAACTAACATGGGTCCATTAATAAAATTCACGTTTGTTGCCTCGGTGGCTACCTTGGGTAACTCCTGTAATTTGCATAAATTCAAGATGGCCGCAGCATGTCAGACGATGGGGCAAAGTTTTTAATCGGTCAACATATAATCCTGCATAATACCTCTTTTCCATATGATTTTGACATGAGGAATTAAATTTTGTGGTTATTTTTTACGTTCAGGAATAAATAGAGGTTCACATGAAATGTCCATGACTATTTTCTGCTGAAAATTATGCAACACCAATGCAAAAGTAAGTCATGAATGGTTCACAACAGTATGATGATAATCAGAAAGCATACACATTGTCATGTCATCATATTGGACATCTTAGGAACAGAGGACATAGAGCCCAGTAGACAACTTACGTATTGTTCATTCCCATTCATTGTACTCGTCCCCTTCTGTACCCTCGTCTCTTTCCAGTTCTGCTTCGACACTCCCTTCTTCCACTTCACTTTCACTGTCCTCCACAGTCTTGTGTGGGTTGAAGCACTTGTCACTGCAACCACAAGTGCAGTATAGCGTGCAGGAGATCTTTGCATGGTGACAACTGCAACTTGCAGTACTGCAGGCCTTCCCCTCTGCTTTGCATCCACACCGCACAACATCCATGAGGTCCAAAGGGGCTGGTGGAGTAGCAGAAGTTGCTGGCACTGCGATTCCATCTCTGATGTCCCATCCATATTTTGTAATGTCAAGTTCAGGTGGGGTCTGCTGATCAGCTGATTTTGCAAGTACTGTCTGTAGATGTGCACGCAAAATATGTAGGAAGAGATTGATCTCAGTTGGAGGTAATGCCATGAGCTTGAGGGGCTTGCCAGACTTCCTTGTGTACATATAGTACCTCATTTCACTCATAGTGGTACCTTCTGGCTGACCATACAGGGCACAGAAGAATGTCCGCCCTGCTTCCATGAGCTGTTCATGGGTTGCATTCAGCTCGCCAAGTGCGGAGTACAAATCAGGGAAGTTGCCAGCTCTCAGTGTCTTCAGGGCTGACACTTTGCCCTTGCCGTATGAGTATGACACGGTATCTGAGCCAGTGATGTAGTGTATTCCCAAAAGCTGCAGACACTTGGGACCAAGCTGGTCACAGGTGGTGTTGATATCCCAAATTGCTCCATCCCACCTTTCCATCTGCACTGTGGCCTGGATGTTGCACTGGTAAACCCAGTAAACCATCAATACAAAAACATCAGTGTCATCAGAGAGGACACGTATCACTCTTGCATTAGATTCAGCAGCCATGAGCAGGTGTGAGATCATTGTAATGTCTGCTTCATCATGGTTGAACGCGCCATGGCTACGGCTCTCCACAGTAACTCCTTCACCAAAGTTATAGGTACTCAAAACCGTGGACAGCTGCAACTTGTTCTGCTTGTTTTTTCAGGATGGCGTCTCGACTAGGCAGGGGTGTGTTTATTGTGAGGTCATAGTTGATGGAAACAATGCCAGCACGCCTCACTCGTTCATGGTCCTTTGCAGAAACATCATAATATTTGTCAAAGACCAAGATATTCTGACCAGCAATGGTAGACAGCCTTGTCTTGATGGACTCAACTAAGGCTGGCACAGTTCCCCTGAAAGGCCAGACAATATGATAGAGAAGTTGGCTCGTGTCAACAATGGTAACATCTGGTTGCAGAGGCTGTTGTGCCTGAACACAGAGTTTGTGTGCCAGTGGTGCTTTGTTGCCTTTCCTTAAGCACCCATATTCATCAATCAGTGAGGGGGTACTGCGCAGAGCTCAAACTGGAAGATAGGTCCTAGCTCCATTTGTCTTTGCTGTCCAATAGTCAGCAGCCTGAGGAAGATGGTTTCTACATCAAAGATAGTCTTGTCCCCAATTTTCACTCCTTTCTGTCAGTGCTCCATTGTCTTGATGGGGCATCAGATGGTTGCATGGAATCCACCTGGAAGGGATGCATGGAACTCTGCAACCATTTCCTGACCTATAACCACGGAATCCTCAACATTCACTTCAGCTTCTCGGGGAGCAATGCGACCATTGGCAATGTTGTACAGGTGTGGTGAGTGATTATCAAGAGGATGAGACGCATTCAACAATTCAAGTAAAATCCGGCGCCTATCATCTGCATCAAGTTCTCTCCTCTTATTCCCCTCCTCCTTGTGACATGGTCCGATTCTTGTGTACTTTTCTCTCACTTGGTCTTCATTGTCCTTGTTTGAGGAGTCAGGGTAGATGTGCTCCACTGTATCTGAGATGTCGGCAGTGACAGGAAAGGAATCGATCCACTCTGCGACCATCTCTGGAGAAAGAGTCATACCCTTGAGGCCACCCTTGCCATTTCTAATAGCAGTTTGCTCACCGAACTGATCAGAGCTCACACCATTCCAAATGTCTTCCTGGTGACGACACACAAAAGCACCTGATATGAGCTCTGACTTGGCATCTGGTGGCAGCAGATAGCGCATCTCCAGAAGGTGATGGGTGATGTAAGGGGCATAGTGATGGTGACCAGCAACAAAGAAGTTGAATTAGTAAGTAACAAACAAAACAATGAATTAGTAACTCGCATTCATGTCGTATGTGAGCGTCCAGTTGTCAGAATAGTGACCTTGTTGTCCTTCAAAATGTATCTCACACGGCAAACAATTGCCAGGAACTCGAACATTGACCTCAAATTTACTTCTAATCACAAAATTAAGGTTAAATATCGATTCCTCGTGCCAAAATTATATGGAAAAGATGTCTCATGTGTAATTTTAAGTTCATTACCTAAAAAGTTATATTTTCAGCCCGGTCGATGACGGCCATCTTGTATTTGCGCAAAAATAACAGATTTCCCCATGGTTGCCATCCGGGCAACCAAGCTTAATTTTGTCTATGCATGCCTGTGAACAAGAAACCACCATAAAACCATCCACTTTTGAGGACAACAAGGTTACTTCTCTGGCAAATGGACTAAAAAGGAAGAACCTGTAGGCCCACAACAGGCTGTCTGTGAAGTCCCCAATGTCATCCTCCTGAGCTAAGCGCTTCGCCTTCAGCCTGAGAGCAAGTGTCGAGATGGTGAAATCCTATGCTCTCTTCTCCTGGACCCAAGCGACGAGACGCTCCTTGAGCTGAGGCTAATTTGCTGACTTTCCCCTCAGTGCCTTCTTCTTCCTTGGCATCTTCTCAATCGCTGCCTTGTTTGTTCGCCAGCACTGCATGACTGACTCGTTCATGCCAAATCGCCTCCCAGCTTCCCGGTTCCCAAACTCTCCTGCAGACTGGCAGATGGAGAGTTTGAATGCTGTAGTGAATGAACACCTTGATCGATAGAATAGATGATACGTGACGTAATCTGGTGACGTAAGCCGAGACACTCACAAAGCACAAAGTGGCCCTTCTTGAGGGTCACTTGACCGCCCCCCAGCCTGATGTCGGATGCACAGAAGTTTGCGCTAGCTTTTTTGAGGTGGGTGCTCCATTATTAGACTAGCTATTGTCAGGAGGTTCACATAACTGGGATGCAGGGGCTCATGTGCAGTAAGAAAAACTAAATGTGTACTTCAAAGATGCTCCGAAAGCTCAAAAGCATATGGGCACAGAGGATTTCGATAGGTTTTCTCAGCGAGTGTGGGTGAGATTCTTCCATGATAATTCTGATATACAGTACTGTACTGTACTGTACTGTTATTTCAAAATTTAAGTGCACAAAATTAAGTTTAAAATGATAATATTATAATTTGTAAGTTCTATTATAACACATACGATTAAAAAAAAAAATAGATCAAAGGAGAACATGTGAGCAAAGAGGAAGAGGAGTTCTGTGAAAATTCTGATAATTGATACTGGGATTTCAAAATTAAGTTTATAAATGATAACATTAAAATTTCCGAGTTATATAGTAGTTTTATAACTTATAAGATGAAAAAAAAAGATCTCAGGAGAACACGTGAGCAAGAAGGAAGAGGAGGCCGTTCAGGAGTGTCCGGAATGAAAAAAAGAGCTGCTTGCGAGCGTCTCATCTTGAGCGGAAATTCTGAGAGAGCACTCACAGAGAGATGCATTCTAAGCTGAGAGGTGTTTTAAAAGTCGGAGTGGTGCTTGGGAAAGTAGACGAGCACGCATGAAGCAGACTTGTTTTTCGTGAGTATCAAACAATTTCTGCTGGTACTCATTGGAGAACCAAATTTTAAAAATAATAATTGTGTGAACCCGTGGTTGTTGTAAATAATTCTTCTTTTGATACAAGACCAGGTGTTCTTCTTCTTTTGTGTTTAATGGCATTTCCAGAGCCATGAGGCTCTATATACATCACACACCTAACTCTGGGTGTCTCCGTTTTATTTATTTATTTAATATCCACACATGGTGAATAAAACGCTGTACAAACTCTTAACCTGAACTGATTTTCAAAATTTAAATGGCAGAATTGAGCTTAACAGCAGTTCTGCCCTCTTATAAAAAAGTGTTCATTTGGAATATAATTGAAATTCAGCATTGATCATTTTTAAGACTGATTTCTTTTTGCATTCCTGTGTATTAACCACAACTTTTACCATTTTGCAGATAAAATAGTGTAGTTTATACACCAGAAAATACGGTATCTAGTCGCGATACCCGTGCACAGGATAGCAGTACAACATAGCTGGTAGCAGACGACAGACCGTACACGGGGAATGACAAAAATACGCATTGTACAAAATGCAAGTCGTACTATGGAACGCCAAGACTTCCCAAACATTGTCGGCATGTCCGCTAAGTGCGACAGCAATTTCATAGGGATCGTGTAACGGCGAGCCGAGTTTTTAGTGTGCAAGCTTGGTATTATAATCGAGATTTCGGAGGGTATCAAGGGATAGATTTGCGTCGAGGTGGTCTGAGCGTTTGGGTTCCCTATTTATGCATCCTACTTGTGGAAGAAATCAAGAGATGGCAAGAGCATTCCACAAAATTTTAAAAACGAGCTCTAAATATTCCATTAAATCACACAAACTTACGATGCAAATCTAAAATGGCAAGTCTCGACCACCTTGTAAGTTAATATGTTGAACAGGTAGAAAACAAGCAAGATTACACGACACATATTCATCATGTAAAAACTTCACCAGTGTTAAATCAAATGGAAGCTTGCACACCAATAAAATTCAAGGAAAACAAGAGTGAGAATTGCTTTGCAATACATGTCCCCTTCTGATGTGATATTTTCCAAGTCAAAAAGGGCATAACTGTGTGAAAAATTGATGAAATGCCCTAAAACTCGAACATGTTCCACAACTTATCATAATCGAGCCATGTACCAAGTTTTAGTTGAATATGTTAAAGGGTATGGGGGGGGAGTCTGAGAAACCACATATGGGATGGATGGACAGATGGAGATAAAATCTATAGTCCCCTCTGGTGAAACTGGAAGGGGACACTAACAAAGAGGGCTGTCTGCCTGTGATTACACAATGTGACGCAACAATGCATGATTTTACTGGTTGGGGGAAAAAAAAAAAAAATTGATGTTTGCATCATGTGAACACCAGTTAAGTGGTATGAAACAAAGGGAATACTTTCAGGGGCAAAGGGAGTGTTTCATGAATGATTGCCACAGAATAAAAATTAAAGGGGTTAACAAGGTTTGCAATGGGAATCGAGGATGGAACAAGAATGGCACTTGGTAGAGCGCATAACTCTGCCAAGCTGAACAGTTTATGTTTTGGATCCAACTGATGGGCCCCGATCTGGATTCGGACTTGAATCAGAATCAAATCAGGTTGGTCTCGTCACCTCACCAACTCATCCAACTAATTTTGACATGACTCGTCCACAACTTTTTGAAATATCATGCCATATATCGCTTTTGGCGCTATCTCTCTCTCAATTATGAAGAATCACTTTAAAATTCTCAGATCTGGATACACACTAAAATCTAATCGATTAGGCTCTGTAATCAAAATAAAGAACAATTACTGCACCATAGTTCCAAGAAGTAAGCCAGATGTAGCAATACACACACAAACACATTCACAAAGAAATACCCCACACACCCAAACATATACATATACATACAAACATGCATACATAAACACAAACACAGATAAATTATGTACTGGTAAGTACTTACAAAAGTTATTTTACTTGACGTTATAACCTTAACTTATAAGCAATTCAATGATTCCTCAACTGCCCGGATCAACTGGGCACCATTTTTCATCGAGGTTTCGATCCTTTCAGCTCAGAACCTCTCCAAACAGTGGATCCACAACCCCAGTTGCAGGTCCACATCAGTAGATTACTCAACATCAATGGACCCACAACCTCAAAGTTGTGTCCAGATACAGTCAGCCAACATAGCAATGCAATAGCCTTATTCACACTTATTTAATGATTACTTTCATTTAAAGTATTACTACATATGAATAACTTTAATTATACACCACTTTATATATAATAATTTATCAAGTGATAAACACTTTACCTTGTAGACATGCCCACCAAGATTCATCTAAATCAATCAAAAACTATTTGATTTAGTGCGTTTTAACCCTATCACGCAATGGTGAAGAATCACCTAAAAAACAATTATTGGATCCAGATCCAAATTTTCACCAAAATCTAATCAATTTGTCCTCGTCACACACCCAATCTGTCCACCAAATTTTGGCCAACTCCATCCACAATTTTTGAGATATCCTGCTCACTGACAAACAGACAGACAGACAAGCAGGGGTGAAAGTAACCTCTGTACACCTGCAGTGATGGGAAAAAAGGGGAGGAATTGCAAAGGATCATGGGATCGGTGAAGCCAGGCAGAAAGTAAATAATTACAGAAAGGGAAAAGAAAAGAATAAAATTGAAAAATCAGTATGAACACCAATAATTTAAATAAGATGAAGAAGCGTGAAGAGAAAATACTCATAGATAGTGAGGATTATGATATAGTTACAGTAAGCAAGACATGGTTTAATGAGGAGAGAAATTGGAGGACTGGACAAGGTTAAAAGATGTATGGATGTGAGAGGAAGGAAAATAAGAGGTGGTGTAGCAATCTGGCAAAAGTTGAAGCAGTTGCATCAAGAAAAGGGGGTGACATTTAAGGAAGGAAATAATGTAAAGGATTCCATGTGGATAGAGATCAGAGATTGTTAGAATAGTAGGTACTCATGGGATGCTTTTATAAAGCTTCTGGTGTGAAGGAGGAATATAGATATGTCCATGAAGAATTCAGAATGGTATGTGGTAAGGTAAGTATTGATTATGGGAGATTTTAATTTGCCAGGGAGAAATTGGGTCTACAAACAGGGAAAGGGCAGAACAGATGAGTATTTCTCAATCTTGTTCAGGATTGTTTTCAAGCCAGTTTGTATGTTAGTCCACAAGGGGGAATGCAGTACAGCACCAGACTTCTTATTCTTATTAAGGAATGATCTGAATATTATGGAACTGGTGGCCATAACAGTATGTGCAAGTACAGTATTGTGTTAAAAGTTTGGGATAATACAGTAAAGCCATTGGATTTTAAGAAGGAAAACTTTGAGAATAGGAGGAGAGAATTGTGGTATACAATGAGATGAGCTAACAGGAGGGCAATTGGCATCAGAGAAATGGGCAACCTTCAAGGAATGTATGCATGTATAATGGTAAATACATATAATGAAAAACTGCAGTCAATAACAGTGAAGAGAATGAAACTCTCAATTTTATAGATCAGCCCACCTCAGGGAGGGAACAACCCTGGACTGGTCCCACTAAAAACCCTCCCCCAACCTCCAACCAGTAGAGAGTTGTGCAATAAAGAGTGTGACCTTTTCTTTTATATTCAACATGTATTTGTGGTGCTTAGACTGGTGACTCAGATCAGTCTTGGAGTAAATCGTGGCTAGATTAGAAAATGACTCAGCAAGCCAAAAGAGTACAGCATATTAAACAAATATGGTGAAAAAAAGAAACACAAAAGCAAGGCATTTTTAAGTATACAAGGGGAAAAATGAGGTGAAGAGAAATGTGGGCCCCAATGATGGACAGCAGAAGAAGATTGGTTAGTAATGAGTGAGATGACAGATATTAAATTGTCACTTTGCTTCAACATTTGCACAAGAAAAGTCAGGGAAATTACCAGAAGCTGAGATAATTTATCTAGGAGATGAGGAAGGGTTTTCAGAAGAGTTTCACATCAGAGTAGAAGAATTAAAGAGAAAGCTTGGAAAGTTAAGAGAAGACAAAGCTCTGGAACCTGATAATATGCATCAGAGAGTAGTGAGGAAGGTGGCAGAGCAAGTAAGCATGTTTGCTAATATCTTTCACAGCTCAACAGGGCCAGTACAGGTACTAGAGTATTGAAGAATTGCAAATGTAACTGGTTGGTGTTGGCTTTCCAGATGCTGGAGTTGGTAGAGGCAGTTCATCTTGTGAGCTCAGGCATAGAGCCTCCTGACGTGGAGATAAACCAAGCAGTCATTGTCGAGACTACTTGCAGAAGGCCGTTCACCATGCCCAAGGCACTTACTTTTGTTTTAGGCCAGCTTACTTGTAGACCAAGCTCAGATGGGCGATATTCACCTACAGCTCTGAAACCTGGATGAGAACTGCTACCATAAATACTCAAATCAATGCTTGTGACATGTAAGCCATTTCACAAATCCTTCACATACAATGGCAAAATCACATCAATAATGCCGAAGTGAAACAGCCGAGCACACTTTAAACAATTTAAACTAATTAAAGGCAGTCAGCATGGATTTATGAAAGATGTCATATTTCACAAAAGTATTGGAGTTCTACGCAGTGGTTTCCAATTCATGGGTGGATGAGGAAAGTGCAGTGGATGCAGTGCAGTGCTGTTAAAACGAGCCAAGTAATAGGCATCAAAGAGTGGGGATGAGTGGGCGGGTGTCAGGCTGTCAGCAGCGAACCTCAGGAATCAGTACTTGGACCGTTATTATTTATAATTTAAACTATTGACTTGGGTAGTGGAGATACAAATTTTCAGAAGCCAAAGCTTGGAGGCAAGGGAGATATCAGAATCAGGAAAGTCGAGATACTCTCAAAGAATTGGCAAAAGATTGGCAGATGCAGTTCAACAAGTTCAACATCAGGAAAGGTAAGGTTCTGGGGATGGGGAAGAATGCAAATAATGACAATGCAAGGAGCTTTCTTTGAGTGTGTGAGACTGAAGGATCTGGGAATGGTAGGAAATATATGGTAAGTAGACATCATCCCAGCGCCACGGAACAAAGAAAGCTAATGGGATTTTAGGCTGTATTAACGGGGGTGGGGGGGGGGAAGGGAGAGAAAATATAAATAAAGAGGAAGTGGTAAACGTACACCGAGAATACCGAGTATAGTTTTTTGTCACAATATGAGAGAGAGATAGAAAGACAGAGGCAGAGACAGAGACAGAGGGAGAGAGAGGGAGACAAGCCGGTAGGCGACGAGGGATCCGCTAGGATCGAAGCGCTGGATACGATGCTTTTCATTCTGACCGATCCACCGACGAAGATTCATTGCCAAGATGTATTGGTTCACATATAATTGTTCCTCTGCCTGGCAAGATTTTTCCTATTGCGTATTTTGCCAACTGGCACTCCTCAGAGTGGAGATGGAGGAAAGTGTAAATGACAAAAAATGCTTTCACAACCATGTTCTATCACCATGCCAAAACGCAATCGTCTACATCCAACCGTTTCGCCTTGGCGATTTTTCACTTGGCATATTCTCGCAACTGGCACCCTTCGGAGTGGAGATGGAGGAAAGTTTAAATGACAAAAAATGTTCTATCAACCATGCTCTATCACCATGTCAAGACATATTCGTTTACACTTATCCGTTTCGCCTTGGCGATTTTGCCCTTTGCATATGTTTGCCAACTTCCGGCTATGGCTCAAAAACCGGAAGTCGGAGGTCAATCTTGTAAGAAAACTTTTTGTAGTTGTTGAATAGCTCTATCCTATGGTGCAATAAAATCGCTATTGAATCCTACCACTGCAGCGCTAGGGACGAATGAAGTAAAAAATGACGGTAAATAGACACCCTATTTTTGAAGGACTACCATTTGAAAAATAAAACCGAGATAAAAAATCGGCTTGAGTAAAATTTTCTAAATATCTCCAAGTGTTTAATTCCAAAGCCGCGTTTCTCCACATTCAAAACTGTAGGACAAGTATTGAAAATAGTGAACATAGGTCGAGAAAAAGGATTTTTTCAAATTTTGCGTATTTCAGCCCTGACACCCTTGGTGATCGAATCTGGAAAAATGCTGCAGTTCAATTTTGTAGTGGTTATTAAACTCTATCCATACACCGAATTTGAACATTCCGGCATTGATGGTTTCCGAGGTCAAGGTCACTTAACATATTCCCTGGTTCACCACCTTTCCGCATTCGGAGGGCTGCCATTCGGAAACTATGAGATTTAGAGGAACGTTTTGCTGTCGGGATAACTAGATGGGGATGCAAGGAATAGGCAGGAGTTGGTCCGGTCGCTCTACCTATCATAGAAGCCGCGCTACGTCAGTTACCATTTGGGTTCTTAAAACGCAGTTTTTCGGCTGCTGCATAGCAACGGGTGGTTGCTTAGCAACGAAACTCAAACACGCATACTCCCAAGCCCATACGGCACCTGTTCGCCATGTTTCATCGAAATCGGTTTGCTGGCTTGTGCTGTGGAGCCTCGCGTTGCAGCCACACACACACACACACACACACACACAC
>BROF01004664.1:84755-98747 GCA_024346535.1 Eptatretus burgeri
ATATATATATATATATATATATATATATATATATATATATATATATCACAATTGACAGGTGCTCGTTTCTTCATTTGTAAATTATAACATCGATGCAATGATTATGTATTTATAAAATCCAAACGCTAATTATTCACCTTTCTATAATCGATGCGAGAGGAGCTTGTATGCTGCTGCTAACAACACCGATGGCTGTCATGAACAGCACAAAGGTAAATGTAACGTGTCTTCCGTCTCTCTTGGATGTGTTACAATTGCCGATAGTTTTCAGTACAATAACATGCTGTACAGGTTTGTATCCGAGGAGCAATAGGCTACACCATAAAGCCAAGGTGTCTACTAGGTTTGTGTAAGTACGATGTTCGAAAACGAAAAAAAAAGATGTTTGCACGACGTCGCTTAATGATGCGTTTCTCAGAACATAACCCGTCGTTAAGTGACGCATGACTGTATGTATGTTTGTGTATATATATATATATATATATATATATATATATATATATATATATATATATATATATATATATCACCAAGCTTGCACACTAAAAACTCGGCTCGCCGTCACACGATCCCTATGAAATTGCTTGACACTTAGCGGACATGCCGACAATGTTTGGGAAGTCTTGGCGTTCCATAGTACCACTTGCATTTTGCACAATGCGTATTTTTGTCATTCCCCGTGTACGGTCTGTCGTCTGCTACCAGCTATGTTGTACTGCTATCCCGCGCATGTGCAAGGGTATCGCTAGTATATTGTTACGGCTGTGGAAATTTGCAATACACCATAAAGGGTCCTCAGGTGAGATATATCGATAAGTTCATGTGTAGTTAGCCCACACCTGTTGTTTAGAAGGAATATGTGCGATTCATCCGGGCTGCGACGCTTTGAGTTAGCCATTTTTCTTTCTCTATCGTTATTTTGGACCATTAAGCCGCCAACAACTCAAACACCACCACCTTAGCCTCTTTACCTCCACAACTCCATCCCGCAAACATCGCTTCACCGCCATTCCCAAACGACGCCCGCCAACCACCAAACCACCACAGCAAACCCCCCACCACCTTCGCCTTCCTCCTTCCACAACCATCGACCCCACCACCAGTCAACACTGAACGTCGTACTGTCCGAAGCCGTTCGGTGATTGCTGCCGAACGCAGCAAGCCGCGAGTGCAATGGATTGCTTACGGGAGAGAATTCGGATCAGGGGAGGTTCATGCCCCTTTTCCTCCGTCCAATGGGTGAGCGTTGGGCGGTGTGGCCCCGCCTCCAAGCGCGATGAATGTGGATTCCTTACAGGAGAGAAATTCGGATCAGGGGAGGTTCACGCCCCTTTTCCTCCATCCAATGGGTGAGCGTAGGGCGGTGTGGCCCCACCTCCAAGCACGATGGATGTGAATTCCTCTCAGGAAGGAATTGGGATCAAAAGAGGCTCACGCCCCTTTTTGCCACACCAATGGCTGAACAGAGGGTGGCGTGGCCACGCCTCCAATCGCGTTTTGATCCTAAAATCTGCATACAGGGTCCTCCCCCGGTCTATAAAAGATGCGAGTCTGTGTGGAACTCGTTGTTGTAGTGTGGGGGTCGCTTTTCCCGTGGTTGGTGTCATCTCGTCATTGGTGTCGTCTCGTCGCAGGTCTCAAGCCACCATCGCTATCACAAGTGACCAAGCCAGCCAGCCATTCCCCTCGCTCGACCCTGAGCATCAACAATTCCCCCCCCCCATCCGCGCTGAGATGGTGCCGGTGGCCCCGTTCATTCCCCACCCTAACCGTGGTGCCGATCAAACCGTGCTTGCGCGGAGCACGCCGGAGAGGGCTCACCGACCACGCCAGGGGCAAGGAGTCAGGGAGCAGCTGCGCTGATATTGCGGCTTGCCCGCCATCGCGTCACGAGGACGCGGGTAAGACCTTTTCGGTCTCGTGGACCTGGCCACTCCTCCAGGTTCCGCACCCATTTGGTCCACGGACCCCGTCTACCTCCCTGCCTATGGGGAGGACTTTCCTGTTTATTTTGAATGAATGATGTGGCGCCGAGTCCCGACAAGTATAATTGTTTAAGTGTTGCAAATAATTATAGTTGGTCGTAGTGCTTTTGCTTTTGTAGCATTTTGCTTTTGCTGGACATTGCATTACTGCCTTAAGTGCATGTGTTGTGTGTGTGAAATAAAGGTGCTAGCTTGTTGAACTGTTTTCCCGTTTCGTTGCGTCCTTTTCTTCGGTTGAAAGTTCCATCTTGCATCACATAAGCGATTGGTAGTGGGTTGAAACACCCGATAAGTAATCTGAACCATCGAGGTCGACGATAACTCCGCTCGGTTATCCCTGCAGTACGGAACGAGCCGCTTAAGCGGTTCGTGTCCGAAGTCGACCTGCGGCGAGGTACGATCGCCCGGTCGACCACTCGCGCAGGTACTTAGGGAGGTCGAATTTGGTGAGCAACCCTATCCTGCGCGGGTGGGCAATTGGCACGATCGTGGTGAGGTTAAACCCCCACCCGTGACTGGCTCCTGGCAGTAGTTCCCGGAGGGTCACGACTGAATTGTCCGTTCCGGTGGGCGACGCGTCGTGATTCGAGTGACGTGGCCGATCGGGGCCAAAATTCGTAAATATATATATATGTATATGTATATATATATATATATATATATATATATATATATATATATATATATATATATATATATATATATATATATATATATATATATATATATATATTGGGTGGTCGCGAGACTACCGTTATTCTCAGGCTTTCCGTCTATCTGTATGTATGTAAAGGCCCTGTCACACCTTGACGATTTAGCCAGGGTATGCCGACGTATGAAAAATTTGTCTAAAACACTGGCACACGTCGAATGCGTAATGGGTAAAGCCGCTGTCACACCTTGATGATTTAGCCAGCGTATGCCAATTTATGAAAAATTTGCCTAAAACGCTGGCACACGGCGAATACGTTATGGGTACGTTTTGTATACGTTAAGAGCACGCTGAAAAACACTGCCATACGTCGTAGTACGTTGGCTTTAAACGTTGTACTTTTGGGTTGTCCTCAAATTTTTGCATGCTTGAAATTTTACGACGTATGCCAGCCTATGACTCGCACGTTCTACTACGCTGGCCATAAGTTGTAGGCACATTATGCGATCGTTGACACACGTCGACACACGTTATTTGTAAGTTACTCATAAGTCGAAACACGTCGAGGTAATGTTTAGCATACCCGAAACTTATTTCTAACCTGAGTAACGTTTTGTAAGCATGCTGCACGAACGTTGTTCACACTTCGCAACACGTTACTTGAAAGTCCCTCATACGTCGAAACACGTCAAAGTAATGTTTATGGTACCCATGACTTATTTATAACTTATGAGTAACGTGCTTGGGAATTATTTGTAAAGTGTGTCCTACACACAAATACGTATGTAGACGTATTTGACGTCTTCAGGACGACCACAGAACTTACTGAACGCGTTTCTAACTTACAGATACCGTATAATGGCGTATTGGCAGCGATGAGGGGAATTGGTATATAAAAAGGGGCTTCGCAAGAGGAACCCATCTTTTTTTAGACTTCATAGTGAGTACATGTCCATGTCATTCTGAGAGATGGAAGATACGGCAAGGCTGAGACGTCAATACCTACCTGTCCTCAAACATCAACATAACCTCATAACCACTGCACCAATTGCGTGCCAATAGAGCTGGGAGAAGAAGACGTGAACGGAGGAGAAGGAACTGGGTCAGACCATGGATCGGGAGGCGACGCCACTACGGCATATATGACCAGCTCATGGTGGCACTCCAGAACGAGGACCATGCATCCTTCATCAACTTCCTGCGAATGCCCCCAGCGATGTTCGATGAGCTGCTAGCCAGAGTGGGTCCAAGGATAACCAAGCAGTACACCTTCTACAGGGATCCGCTTGAGCCTGGCATGAGGCTGGCACTGAGCCTGCTGCTGTTGGTGCCGTGACTGCAGTGCTGTGGAAGCAATTTAACTCGCTCAATGAAAACGATTTCAATTGCAGAGCACCAGCATCCAAAAACAATCGGCAAGTGACAGGCATTTATTAAAAGTGAAGTTGCAGCCTATGAATAGAAAACCTCATGTAATCGTCGACGATACGCTGCCATACGATACGCTAAGCATACGTTAGACTATCGGTGGGCATAGGTTGTGGACGCCGAAAACACGATAATCAATCGTTGGTATAACTTATAGAAAAGTTATCGAAGCGTTCTGTGTTCATTACTAGTACATTATGCATTTGTCCAAGTCGTTTTGAATACTTTAAAAACTGAAACAAAAAAATAGTTAATCGTGGGAATGAGAAAAAAAAGATTAGCCGAAAAGAACATCGAACAATGGTGCAAAGTAGTCTCCTATTCGTGGACGCAACGAGGATCCATCATCAGCCACACTCTCCCCATCATGCTCACCGACTACCAATAGCAATACTACTACGACGACTACTACTACTACGACTGACACACTCACCTAATACTACCACTACTGATACTACTGACATTGGCATCGACTCAACATGGAGTCTGGAACACTGATGGGTTCCTCTTGTGAAGCCCATTTGGAAATACCAATTCCTCTAAACGCTGCCATATCGCCATTATACGGTAGATGTAAGTTAGAAACACGTTCAGTAAGTTCTGTGGTCGTCCGGAAGACGTCAATCAAATTCGTCTACATACGACAATGTGCGTTTGAGATACATTACACATCGGTTCAAAGCACGCTACTCATAGGTTCAAAGCACGTTACTCATCGGTTAAAAATTAAGTTTCGGGTATGCGAAACATTACCTCGACATGTTTCGACTGATGAGTCACTTACAAGTAACGTGTGTCCGACGTGTGACAACGATCGCGGAGCGTGCTGAGAACTTATGCCGGCGTATGTGGAACTTGTGAGCCATACGTCGAGTACGTCGTAAAATTTTCAGCATGCTTGAAATTTCACGACGTACGAGACGTACCACGGAATATGACATCGTACTTCATTGTTTTTCAGCGTGCTCCTAACGTATGCACAACTTACCCATACCGTATTCGATGTGTGCCAGCGTTTTAAGCACATTTTTCATAGGTCGGCATAAGCTGGCTAAATCGTCAAGGTATGACTGCGATGTTGACACTTCCAATTTTCAGGCGGTTTTGATTTGAATCGGCGTGCGGCAGGTTTTTAACAGGCTACGCCACGAGTTCGTCGGCGATACGTGCAGCGCGCTATGCCTAAATTAAACTATCGTTGGGCAGAGGTTGTGAACGCCGACAACAGGCTAAGCATTCGTTGGTACAAGTTATCTGTAAGACAACGAAACGTTCTGTGCCCGTTACTAATATGTTATGCATACGACCAACACGTTATGAATACGACCAAAACTTAAAAAAAAAAACTCAAAACTTCAGTGTACGCCAACGTTTTACATACATTTTTATACGTTGCCATTGCTGGCTAAAACGTGAAGGTGTGACAGAGCCTTAAGTTTTGTATACGTAAAGAGCACACTGAAGCACGCTGGCATACGTCGTAGTGCGACGAGCTCGTCGACAAATTTTAAGCATGCTCAAAATTTTTCAACGGATGCCAGCGTATGACTCACACGTTCCGCATACGCTGGCCATAAGGTGAAGGCACGTTATGCGATCGTTGACACACGTCGACACACGTTACTTGAAAGTTACTCATAAGTCGAAACACGTCGAGGTAATGTTTAGCGTACCCGAAACTTATTTCTAACCTATGAGTAACGTGCTTTGAACCTGTGTAACGTATCTCCAACGCATATTGACGTATGTAGATGTATTTGACGTCTTCCGGACAACCACAGAACTTACTGAACGTGTTTCTAACTTACAGCTTCCGTATAATGGCGTATTGGCAGCATTTAGGGGAATCGGTATATAAAAATGGGCTTCACAGGAGAAACCCGTCAGTGTTCCAGACTCCATGTTTTTTTTTTCTTCGGTATGACGGTGATGTTGACACTTCGATTTCTAGTGCAGTTACGATTTAAATCGTTGAGCGGCAGCCTATTAATAGGCTACGCCACGTGATCGTCGGCGATACGCTGCCCCGCGCTATACATAAGTTAGACTATCATTGGGCATAGGTTATGAACGCCGACAACACGCGAAGCATTCGTTGGTATAAGTTATTTATAAGTTATCGAAACGTTCTGTGTACGTTACCAATACGTTATGCATACGTCCAACTCGTTATGAATACATACGCCCAAAGCTGAAAAAACATCAATAGTTCAGCGTACGCCAGCGTTTTACATACATTTTGATACGTTGCCATGCACTGGCTAAAACGTCAAGGTGTGACAGGGCCCTAATGGACAGCTCTGGAGGCCAGAGGAGTCAAACGATTTTGATGAAACTTGACTGGTAGGTTCACACCAGGATCTAGTTGTATGCTTTTGAGCACCGTTGCTATGGACGCCACCGTTGTCTAGCAACGAGACTTTAAATTTTTTTAAAAATCCCAAAAATATATATTTTTCGAAAATCAAAAATCGGCTTCTACGCTTTTATGCGCACTATAACCAACCTCTGTCAAAAATTTTCAGCCCGATCGGTCAAAAATTGTATGACTAGCATGCGATTATATAGCGAGAACCCATGTCGCCTACCGGCTTGTACACATGTGTATGTGTGTATATATGTATATATATATATATATATATATATATATATATATATATATATATATATATATATATATATATATATATGTTGTTACGGCTGTGGAAATTCGCAAAACACCATTCAGGTCCCGTAGGTGAGATATCTCTGTAAGTACATGTATAGTTCGCCACAAACCCGTTGTTTAGAGGGAATAAATGTGATTCATTCGGGCTGCGACGCTTTGAGTCAGTCGTTTTTCTTTCCCTATCTTTTATTTCAAATAAAACCCAACGAGGATGCTCGGTGGGCTTTTCGCGCCATTCTTCTCCACGCTTGGTGTGAGGGGAGAGAAGCGAGGGGAGGGCAACTGGCGCTCGATTGGTGGATGCGTGGTGTGACGCGGCAGGGAGGAGGAACGCCCCTCTTCGAGACCTTTCTCGAAGCGCCTCGAAGGGGGGTGGAGCAAAGAACGGGGCGGAGCAACAGGGCGGAGCTCCGAGGATATAAAAGTCGGAGACGGGCGAAGCAGTTTTGTCTTTGCTCTTGCTTGGTAGATGCTCTTGCTTGGTGGATGCTCTTTCTTTGTGGTTGTTCTCATCTTCCGGCTCGCTCATCCTGGTGGCCGCTGGCCGGGTCTTTTGTGGGGCAGTTGTGAGACCCTGCTGGCGGGAAGGAGCGTCCGCCATTCCCCTCTCCCGACTTCGGGCATCCACGTTTCCCCCCCCCCCTATCCGCGCTGGGATAGCGCCGAACACTCGGTCTGTGGCGTCGAGTGGCCTACACGTGCAGGCACGAGGCACACAGGCGAGGACTCACCTACCACGCTCGGGCACGGAGTCGCGGCCAGGCGGGACCCCGTCGACGGACGTCGGAGAGGGACTCGACACGCTCAGGGAAGTTGCGACTTCCATTTCTTTTGGGTTCTGTGTAAACGTGTGTGTGTGGCGCCAGTCTGGTGAAGTAAAACTGTCTAAGTGTTGCCGTGTGTCGGTCTTAGTCGGTTGTAGCTCTGCGTCGTCGTTGCTTTATTGTTTTTCTTCTTACATTTGCTTTTTTTTGTGCATTATGGTTTGATTGCCATTTGTGTGCTCTGTGTCGGTGTGAATAAAGTGTTTGCATGTTGAATTGTTCCCCGTTTTGCTGCGTCCTTTCCTTTGGTTGAATCTCCATCTTGCTTCACGTAACGGGTTCGTCGTGGGCTTAATACGCCCGATAATTAATCGGAACCGTCGAGGCCGACAATAACACCGCTCAGTTATCCCGATAGTACGGAACAGACCGCTTAAGCGGCCCGTGTCCGGAGTCGACCTGCGGCGAGGTGCGATCGCCCGGTCTACCATCCACGTGGGTACTTAGGTAGGTCAAGTTTGGCGAACAACCCTATACCACGCGGGTGGCTGATTGGCACGATCGTGGTGAGGTCGAAAGGCCCACCCGTGACTAGCTCCCGGCGTTAGTCCGAGAGGGTCACGACAGAATTGTCTGTCCTGTGGGCGACGTGCCGCGATTCGAGTCACGTGGACGATCGCACACCGGCGGGCGCGAATTCGAAACACTGGTTTCAGTTCGTGGGACACAAACTCATCCCCCTCCTCGCGACACTGGTGTCAGAGAGCGGGAAAACAAACTCTCCTGTCTCCAGCTAAATTCACGGGAATCAGTCCTGGGGTGAGAGGAGCGACCCCCGATTCCCTCCAAATTACGAGCAATTAAAATTAACCCCTTACGAGAAATAAGATGGCGTCTCAATGCGAGCGGGTGCCGGGGTAGAAATGTATATGTGTAGAAATGTAGGATCCATGGCCCGGGTCGGTTCTTTTTATAATCATAACCCCACCACTAACTGTGGTCAGTGGGAGCGGCTTGAGCACGAACTTTGCCGGCAAACGGTGTCGCACAATGGCAGCGCGATCGCACATCAGGGCAGCACGGAGCGGGTTGATATTAATAGCACAACTAACGGCACAGCACGAGGCGTGAGCTCCCAGTCACCGGTTCAAGCCACGTGGTCACGGCATGTGCCATGGCAGGCGTGGCAGGATGAGTATGCGAGCATTGGCAGGCTTCAGGCACAATTGGGGGATGTCTTGGAAAAGGTGAAGCATTATGAAGAATATATCGAGAAGGTGCAAAGTGTAGTGGACGAGTCACAACGGCACGCAGACGAGCTTCAGAAAAATTACGTGTACGGCGAGACACAGCGATTGGACGATTTACTGGAACGAATTCGGTGGCAAAAACATGACTTGGCCAATAGAGTCGACGAACTATGTGGGAAAATGAATTTGGTAGTGTTTTATACCCGTCAGTTGGAATATGCGAAGAGCAAACTGAACAAAAGAATCGAGGAACAGCAGATTGGTATCTCCCAGGATAGGAAACAATGGGAGGAAGAATGGAAAACCGAGCTCGAAAAGAAACAAAAGGAGCACGACTTGGAAGTAAAACAATTAATGGAAAAATTATTGGAGGAAGCAAGGCGGTTCAAAGAACTGGAGGGGAGAGTGAGGGAAATACAGTTGGAAGAGAAAAAAATGTGAACATGATGGGGAGTTGGAACAATTGAAGGAAGAAATAAGAACAGGCAATCAAGAAAGAGAAAGCCGAGAACTTTAGATAAAAAGAGGAGAGAGACAGCTGGAGGAAAAGACGGAGGAATTGCTGGAAAAGTCAGAACAGTTCAAAGAACTGCAGGGAGAATTGAGGGAGGAAGGAGAAAGGAAAACAAAGCTCGAAAAGGAAAAACGCAAACAAGATGGGGAATTGGAACTACTGAAGCGAGAGGTAAGGGCAAGAAAGTTTAAAAGAGAAATCATGGAAGGGGAGATAAGAATGGGAAAGGAATGGCAGAAAAAACTAAATGAATACAGTAAAAAAAAGGGACGAATTGAGGAGGGAAGCGGTGGAAAGAAGAGATGAAATGAGTGAAGAAGCATGCAAATTGAGGGAGGAATTAGAAACAAAAACTTCTGAGATACTGAAACACGAAAACAGAGAAAGAGGATTACAAGACGAACTGAAGATGTTAAAAGAGGAAAGGAAGAGAACAGAGAATGAAACGTTAAGGAACCACACTGAGCAGATTGAACAATTAGAAGCCAAAGCAAGGTTGGAGTGTGCGAAGATGAGAAAGGAATTGGAAAAGAAAGCTTCTGAGTTACATAAACACGAAAACAGAGAGAGGGAATTACAAAACGAGTTGAGGATGATGAGAGAAGAAAGAACGACAGCAGAGAATGAAACGTTAAGGAACCACACTGTACAGATCGAACAGCTGGAAGCGGAGGCCAGATTAAAGAATGAGATGCAAGAAAGAGTAATGATGGAAGAACGAATAAGACAGGAGAAGGAAGTCATGCAACTGAAAGAAATAACGAGATTGCAGAATGAGGAACAATGAAGACAGTGGAATAGGAAACACAAAGAACAAGGAATGAGACAGGAGAAAGAAATCTGTCAATTAAAGGAAATGATAAGATTGCAGAACGAGGAACAAGAGAGAGTGTAATAAAAAACTGAGAGTATGAATTTGAAACTGAACGACAAAAGGGAAAAAATAGGTTGGAATACGAGGAGAAGTTGAAGGAGCAAGGAATGAAGCAGGAAGGGGAAATCAGGAGATTGAAGGACACAAGGAGATTGGAGAGGGAAGAACGAGAGGAACAATGGGAAAGAAAACAAAAGGAACATGAAGCCGAGGTTGACCAATTGAAATTAAAGGCGAGGCTGGAGTGCGAGGAGATAGACAAAGAACAGCGAATGAAACACAAAATGGAGATGAACCAAATGAGGAAAACCATGAAACTGGAGAAGGAAAGACAGGAGAGGAAACAAGGAAGAGTAGTGAGAGAACAGCAAATGAAACACAAAAGGGAGATTAACCAAATGAAGCAAACAATGAAACTGGAGAAGGAAGGACAGGAGAGGAAACAAGGAAGAGTCGTGAGAGAACAGCGAATGAAACACAGGAAGGAAATGAGCCAATTGAAAGAAACGATGAGATTGGAAAATGAAGAGCAGGAGAAACTGTGGGGCAGGAAACAAGAACAAAGAGAGTTGGAAATTGAACAACTAAAACGGGGAGCAAGATTGGAGTCCACGGAGAATGAAAAACTCCGGAGGGAGAATGAAGAACTCAGGAAGTTCTGAGAGGAGGAACGATTCAGAAGGAGCCAGGAAGCAGAACAAAGCAATAAGGTGGGATGTGTGACAGCACCACAAGGAGCAATGTCGGTGGTTCAGGACCTAATCGACACCACTCGTCGGATGAAAGAACA
This sequence comes from Eptatretus burgeri, assembly GCA_024346535.1. Lineage (NCBI taxonomy): Eukaryota > Metazoa > Chordata > Myxini > Myxiniformes > Myxinidae > Eptatretus > Eptatretus burgeri. The sequence goes on from BROF01004664.1 coordinate 95,681, forward strand.
ATTAGAACCAACCCTAATAAAGGAGACACAAATAAAAAAGGAGAAGAGGGTAGAACAACGTAATAAGGTGGGATGTGTAACAGCACCACAAGGAGCAATGTCGGTAGTGCAGGACTTGATCGACGCCACTCGTCAGATGAAGGAACAATTCGGACCAACCCGGATAAAGGAGACACAAATAAAAATGCAGACGAGGGAAGTAACAAAGACAAAGAAGGAAATGAAAGCATTGCCAGAGACACGGAAGATAGAGAGTGAATTGGATGGGGTTAGAGACGCACACACACACACAGAGGTAGTGGAGGACATGAGGGGGAGCTGGCGGACTGGTTAGAGACCCGGTGCGAGCAGCTGGATGGCCTCGTCCAGGAACGAGGGGAGGGAGTATGCCCCCTTGAGGCGACTCACGATCAGGTGGGTTCGGTTGTGCTTTGCGAGGTCGAGGGGAGGAGTGCTGTGGACAGGTGCACGGAGAGCTTGGGGGGTATAGAGGCCCTGGAAACCCTTGTGGGGACACGAATCCCCACTGTGGTTGTCCCGGTGTGTGTGGTGCAAGGTGTGAGTGCGAGCCCGTGTATGGATGAGACCCCGGGTATGAATGACACCCCGTGTGGGAATGAAACCCCGCGTGTGAGTGGTGTGGTGGCAAGTGTGCCGAAGGGCGTGCTTCCCAGCACGCCGTGTGGGAGTAAGGCACGGTGTGTGGGTAAGGCATGGTGTGTGAGTGAACGGCCGAGTGCGAGGGAGACCGCGTGTGTGAGAGAGCGGTATGTGGGGGAGATGACGGTGGGCAAGCATGAGCATGCAGCCGCGTCTCCTGGTGTGAATGTGAGTGTAATGGAGCGGAGTGTGAGCGTCGTAACACGCAGGTGTGCGTGGTTGTAATGGAGACGACGACTGCGACAGAGGGACAAAAGCCGAGTAGCGGCTGTAGATGTTTTGAGCACCGCGCCGGGTTTACACAGCAGCGAGCGCGAGGTCCGTGCTGTGCAACGCACGAGGCCACCACGTGCTCGCTTGCGGGAGTGAAGCCCGGTCCGGAAACGCCAGCGGTGGATTTGCCGATCCCACGGACGGACAAAGTTTAGGCAGGTAAACGAATTTTGACCGGATGGGTTCTCCACGCGGGCATGTATGTGAAGCTCCGACGGGCAGAGCACATGTGTTCGCATGGGGAACCCCTCGAGACGTGAGGCTTGTGTTTTTTTTATGCGCCGGGTGACGTCATGGCTGCGTGTGTGGTTGGAATCCGGCAGGAGGGTGAATCCCTGCCTTGATGGTACCGTCCAAGAGGGACGAGGGACGCGAACAGCTGCCATGACGTCACGCCACAGGTGCGCGGCTGTGAATTGCCGCGCTGGTGCGCAGGTTGTGAGTTTCCACGCTGGTGCTGCGCGATGAAAAAAAAAAACAGCAAGCCTTGCTTTCGGGTGAACAGGATTCCTGAGCAAGGGGTGGATGATCCCCTTGGCCTGGGCACAGGATGGAACTAGTTAGGGGGAAGGGTTAGCTTAGCTAGACCGGCTTCATGGGGCAGGGGTAAGTCCTCATGGGGCCCGTGGAATGGATTAGTTAGAGGGATTGTAGCCAGATTTAGGAAGGGAAATGGGAAATGACATTTTTGAGGACAGAGACAAACTTTGGATGTGTAGCGGGGACGTAGCTTAGCTACGTCGTGTTAAAAGGAACGTGCTGTAGTGTAATGGACGACGTGGGAGCACGAGTTAGATAGGGGAGGTAGTTAGAAGGATGGCAGAGTTCAGCGGTGTGTGTGTTGAAGGGTTGTGAAGTGGAAACGTGTACTTGGTGAGTGAGTGAGGCCAGCGGGTCTGTGTGAGTGGAGCGAATGGGGAATGCATGGTGCGATGAGTGATTGGGGGGAGGATTGCCTCCCGCCCAAGGTACCCCGGGGTCAGTGTAGAGTAAGTTAGCTGGGTTAGTTAAATTGACAAAATGGAGGTCGTTTTGTTGTTGGTGGGAAAGTAGGCTTGATACCCATTTGGAGGGGTGCAGGAGCCCTGTTGACGGGCTGGGAGCGTGGCTGCGAAAGGCGAGTATCGCTGAGTGGGTACCCCGGGCACCAGGCTAGTCGGCCGTAGTAGGCCAAGGGCCCATGGGGGGCCGGGATAGCGTAGTGGGCACGGGTGCGCCCGCATGGTGCGGGGGCCCGGGGCGCCATTAGCCGCGTGGGCAGTGTTGTGGGCATGGGTGACCCTCGGAAAGGGGCCCGGGAAGCCAGCCTGCCACGTGTGCCTTTCAGGGGAGGTGCCATGGGGGGCACTCCCCGGTATTTAGGGAGCTGGTAGGCTCGGAGGCAGTGTAGTGCCCGGGGGTGCCATCGTCGGAGAATCGGCAAAGGGTCATGCCTGCCAAGGGGAGCCACGCGTCCCAGCCATGAAACCGTGTGAGGGCACGGAAAGAAAATTGGGGGGGGGCAAGGCCCGAAATTGTGAGGACACCAACACAGGCGACGGGAATCTGGGTTGTTAGAACCAATAGTTTAAGCGCGAGGGGCTTGTTGAAAGCCCCGGGTTAGTTTAAAGGTTAATGGATAGGGTAGATTCGGAAGTGTACACCTCCGCACCATCCATCCCTTCGCTCTCGTTGTGGGCCACTGGACCCACTTTGGGTTAAGATCGCTGAAGTCTGGGGAGGCCATCCTGAGGCTTCGTTGGGCCTCGACACAGGATGCGAGCTCTCCCTCATTCCCCTCCGGGAAGGGAACGTAGGGGTTGGGAGTAAGCTAGTAGACGATAGGTTAGCCGAACAGGGACAGTAAAGGGGGTTAGGGGACGAATTATAGAGGGGAAGTAAAAAATAAAAATTAAAACCAAAAAAATAATTGGGGCTAAATTGGTTTTGATAAATTAAGGGAGTGGGTATGTGCAGTGACAGGCAAAGGCGATAGGTGGGAGGGAGGCAGGTAGGTAGGTCCGAGCCCGCCTTCCGAGTGGCCAGCACCACCGCACTCCCTCCAATGAAAGGCAAAGGCCGGCCCACTTCATCGGTTGGATTTTTGCTGCAAGGCCTGTGCCGGTCAGATTGTCCGATGGCTGTGTTACTTCAC
>BROF01004665.1:0-11495 GCA_024346535.1 Eptatretus burgeri
TATATACATACATACATACATACATACATACATACATGTCACTGCAATCACTAAAGCTCCACCACTCCAATGTCAGAGAAAAATGGCACCATCACTTTTGATTAATGATTTATTTACAACAATGGTAACAATGAAATTAATACGAATGACAACAAAACACCTCTGTACAATCCATAGAACGGCACTCTTTGGAGCGCATACCTGCACCAGGTTGAAGAGTTTACATTTTCTATCCCACTGATGGGCCGGATCTTAATTCAGACCCGAACCAAAATCGAATCAGCTTGTTCTTGTCACCAAACCAACTCATCCATATAGTTTTGTCATAACTCACCCACAACTTTTGAAATATCATGCTGTTACGTTTTTGGCCCTATTTCTCAACGGTGACACAAAATCAACTCAATTTAGTGTTATGTATTCAGCACCTCGAGGGCCCCCAAAAGGATAGTACTTTAGTGTTATGGGAAACAATCGTCCTCAGGGGAGTCAATAGATGGTGGATTAAACAGTAGAATGAGGTTATAAATCTTGTCTGAGACAGCACAAACAAATGAAATGTTACAAAAACCAGAGACATCTCGGTGATAATGTTCTTTAAAGCATGTTCAACTCACAACTAATGGTACAACTTAAAAATAAATCAAATCATTGTGAATGCCTAATTTCAACCAAGTGCCTTCTTTACTGACTGTACGTGAATATTGGCATCAAGTTAAAGACCAACTCAGGGAAGGAAGAATCGATGCCATTTCACGCAACCAGAAACAGCACATCAAAGTGGTTCAACAAGGACGAAAAGGACTAGCTGGTCTCATAAATGGACAACAAGACACACAGAAAAATACTTTGACATTCTGTGTAGAACATAAAACGCTGTTTTGCAATCACATTTGGTGGTTCTCATGGATATTGAGGAAAAAGGGGGCAATAATTAAATATATCAACCCACGTTTACAAGCCATAAATAAATTAATTTTTAACTTTTTTCAAAAATCAATAAAAGATAATGCTTTGAAAATGAAAGTGTGTTCTCGAAAAGGAGCCATGTGTGCCTCCGTCCATCCATCCGAATTCCACCCATTGGCTGGACAGTGAGCCTGACTCCACCCACAATTCCAATATTACAGGTGGCACAATGGTGCTTACTGGAATGCAAAGTTAAAGACATCTCTTTAACTTCACAGTTAGCCGTTTAACAGTTTAACAGGAGCCGTCATATTCACAATTGCCATGCCCTCCCTATAAGTTTCCTCTTCAGAGTAAAATGACCGATGCGACATTTGATAGGATTTTGAGCCGATAGTTGTCACAGCCCTTGTGAAGATATGCCTCAGTGAGCGAGGGAGCGGTCTGTTGTCGAAACACCGCCAAAATAACTCTGCGGCATTCTCTCAAGCAGCGCTTTGACAGCAGAGGTTACAAAGGCCCTTGCTGTTATTTCTGATGATTTTCTTTTAAAATTTTGAGTTGGACAGGGAACCATGATGAGTTTCTGTGAAGTCAGTGACAACATGATTGAGGAGTGGAAAGTGATGAATATTCCGCTATTTCGATGTGGGAATGCACGTTTCTTTTTATAGGTAGGACGAGGTGAGGAGGGGGAAGAGGGTAACGTCAGGTATGGGAGCAAGCACCAGAGCAGCGTGTTGCTGCGTCCAGTTTCCGCAGGTACTCCAGGGGCCTCTGACTGGCCATCCCCCAGGCAGATGCCTGGCCCATTCCCATCTCCTTGAGATGCCAATCAACCTGCTGCAACCACAAGGAACGTGGTCGGCCCATTGGCCTCCTCCATTCACAAGACTCCCTCTCTGAGAGAATCTAGTGAGCAGGATCAGCATCAGGAAAAGTAGCCATATGTCCATACAGCCGCAGCTGATGCTCATGGACTATGCAGGTTACAAATCTCATTTCAGTCTCTCTCAGCAACCACTCGTTGGACACAAAGTCCGACCAGCAATAGCCAAGGATTTTATGAAGAGACCTGTTACCAAAGGAATTAAGTCTCCATCTCAGATCCCTGATCACAGTCCATGTCTCACATCCATAGAGCAAGACTGGAAGCACCAAGGACCTGAAGACTCAGACTTTCGGCCTCCCGCACAGGTACTGGCAGCGCCACACCCCATGATCCAGAGAATCTATGACTCCCCAGGCCCGACCCAGACATCTGTTGACCTCTGACTCAGAGCCAGTCGAGAAATGAATTTCACTGCCAAGGTATTTGAAGCTCTCTGCGACCTCAACATCCACACCACAAACAGGTACAGACAGGAAAGCAGCATCCAAGATGTCATTGAAAGCCTAGATCTTAGTTTTGACCCAGGAAACCCATAATCCCAGCGGCTCCGACTCCTCATTCAGCACCTCGAGGGCCCCCAAAAGGATAGCTAAAGTCTACGCAAATATGACTGCATCATCTGCGAAATCAAGGTCAGAAATCTTGACATTCCCAAATGATGCAAAGCAGCTTTATCTGTTTGACATCCTCCCGATAATCCAGTCCATACAAATGCTGAAAAGTGTGGGGGCCAGTACACACCCCTGAAAAACTCCAGTAGCAACTATAAATAAGTCAGAGATGGTATTACCACATCTCACAGCACTCTCAGAAGCCGAGTGTAGTTCAGACATCAGATGGATCAGTTTTGGTGGCACCCCACGAAGACCAAGAATCATCCAGAGGGCATCCCGATTCACTGAATCAAATGCTTTACAGAGATCAAAATAAGCTGCCAGCAGCCCCTGCCAAAACTCTCGTCTGCATTCGGTGAGGACCCGAAGAGCAAGGACAAGGTGAATCGTTGACCTCTTTGGTGTAAAGCCTGACCGCTTTGGACGCTGGTGCTCAAGCAGATGGTGCCGAACCCTATCAAGAATTATCCGAGCAAAGATCTTGCCCGGCACTGAGAGCAGCATCACCCCGCGGTAGTTGTTGCAGTCTTGGTGATCACCCTTCCCTTTCCAGAGAGGGACAACAAGGCCCCTCTTCCAGTCAGTTGGGACAATGCCTGTGTTCAAGGCAGAGCACAGAACTGCGTGCAATGACACGAGTGCAGCATTTCCACCAGCCTTGAGAAGTTCAGCATGGATGCCACAGATCCCCGAAGCTTTACCCCCATTTCAACCGGTTCACTGCAACCTGTGTTTCCACAAACGAAGGTGGACCAAAGTTGATTGGAGGGTCAGCAACAGTGTTTGTGACACCACTAACGTCCAAGTCGACAGCTGGTGGATCAGCCTGGTGCAAGCACTCAAAGTAACCGGCCCAGCGGGCCTTCACTTCGGACTTCTCTGTCAAGAGCCTACCACCCTCTGCTCAAACTGCAGTACACTGAGGGACAGGCTTGGATGAACGCAATGCACGAATTCCCCTGTAAGCAGGACGAGAATCACTTGACTACAAATGATGCTCTACCCTCTCACAGATTCCTGACACATCAGCCTCCTTGTCCACCCTTAGCACACGTACAGTTTTACGCCTCAGCTCCCTGAACAGGTCAGCTCTGCCGTTCAACCTGGCCCTGCGACTCCGGGCAATGGTATCCAGTGTCCCTTAAGAGACAAAATTCTTCTTCGCCTAACGGTGAGTTCCAAGACATCTTCCGGCAACATCAAGGACGGTGGTCTTGAAGGCACTCCACAACTCTTCAGGATCTCCAAAACGCCCAGGCCCCCCAAATCTCCACTCAGCTTGTTCGCAAACTCCTCAGCTACCCTCTCATCCTTGAGCTTTCTAACATCCAGCCAAGGCTGGGAGGGTACATTCTCCTGGAATTAAGGTGCAACTTAAGAGTTGCTACAACAAGCCCATGATCAGTATTGAGGAAATGAGCACTCTGGTAGACCCTACAGTTCTGGATCATCCTCCAGCGACCATCAACGAGGACATCGTCAATCTCCTTTGCCACACCACCAGCGTTAGAATTCCAAGTCCAGCGATGAGCTTGTGGGTGCTGAAACCATGAACCAGCCACCCGAACTCCATGACTTCTTGCAAAGTCCAGGAAGTTAGTGCTATTCAGGTTCACAGTTTCAGACCCATGGGGACCAACACGCATCTCATAACTGTCCCTATCAGTTCCAGTCGACGCATTGAAATCCCCCAAGACTGGAAGTGTATCTCGCCTGGGGCACTGATCAACCACACATTCAAGCGTGGCATAGAATGCGTCTTTCATGGTGAGATCACTCGCCTCAGTCAGAGCATATACAGAGAACATTGAAACGACACCCAAGGAGTGACGAATCCTTTGTCTCATAATACGTTCGTTGACCGGTGTTACCTCAATTATCATTGGAGTCAGCTTATTGGACACAGCTGCCGCAAATCCTTGTGCATGGTAACCATCAGAGCGACCAGACCAATAGTAGGTGTAACCACCCACCATGATCTCACCGCGATCCAGTCTCCCAACCTCAGAGAGTGCTGCAATACCGATGTCCAAACGCTTGAGCTCAGATGATAACAGAGACAGGTGATCATCCTCTCTTCGGGATAGGACATTCCAAGCACCCAGCCGAAGGGACCGCCTCAGGTTAACCCAAGGAGACTGCCGTCTGGTGTACGACACCTCAGCACCACTCTGACACTCTCCCGCAATCTGATCCTGGAATGTTACCCCGTAGTTTCCCTCCGTGGTGGAGGAGAAAGTTACGCCATGGTGAAGGAGGAAGAGAGTAAATATTGAACAGAGTTGGAAAGGGGAGATTTAGGCATTGGGGGCAGGGTGGGGGCTTCGGTTGGGAGGGGGAGTGGTGTTGAGTTGGCACAATTCCATGTGCAAGTTGACTCACAGTAAATATTTAATTGGCCACAGGTGTGCGTTGTGCGCAGGGAAACATGATGCAATCATCCTATGGGTAATGTGCTAATTCATGTGATACAACACGAAGAAGAGGTTGGGAGGTTGGGGTCGAGAACGGTGTGTGCGAAGCAGGGACAGTAGAGTACACAGCATCATTGAATAAAAGGTCTAAAAGTGATATTGTTGTTTTTGTTTTTGGAATAAACCATTAAATAAGCTTCACCTCAAACAAACCCTATAAGGCAAGGGGGGTGTTCTCATTCCTTGTCTGCAATTCCTCCTCTTGTGTCATGATATACTCATCATTGTCTGTCATATTGTTCTACCTCAGCAATTTTTGTGTGTTGTGCCTTTACCTTTTGTCAGTCTGCTCTTCGATGAGCCTCAACACTTGTATGAAGGAGAATCTCTCATTTGTCTTGGTTGTAGAGTTGAGTACTGTACATGTTCCAACAATGAGGAGTTTATCCCAAGCTGTTGGTCCTCATTTATCCTGTTGTAATCGGACACTTCATATGAACAGCCTATTTAAGCTACTGCAGGACTAAGGTCTCTCTCATTATGGAGTATTATTTAAATTTCTCTCCTATTCTGGACACCTTTGTGGAATAATAATTTTTTTAATCTATTCTCCACATCTAATCTTTGGTTTTCCTCTGCATTTTCCAGGTCCTTCTGTGGATTGACAGTTTGTAATTTCTGAAAGCCATTTTTCTTTATCGGTCCTTCATCGTAACATTTACATTTTTAAGCAGTGAAGCTGCTTTAATAATTGGTTTTGTCCTTCTTCCTTCATCCATCCAACCATCCATCAGAAATGAAGAAGGACCTTTCTCACAATGCCCCCCCCCTCCGCTTAATTTGAAAGGGTTCCAAAGAGTGATTCTAAAGGGTAATTCTAAAGGGTAATTCTATAGGGTAATTCTATTGGGTAATTATAAAGGGTAATTCTAAAGGGTAATTATGAAGGGGATTATAAAGGGTAATTCTAAAGGGTGATTCTAAAGGGTGATTCGAAAGGGTGGTTCTAAAGGGTGATTATAATGGGTAATTCTAAAAGGTAATTCTAAAGGGTGATTATAATGGGTAATTCTAAAGAGTAATTCTAAAGGGTGATTATAATGGGTAATTCTAAAGGGTAATTCTAAAGGGTGATTATAATGGGTAATTCTAAAAGGTAATTCTAAAGGGTGATTCTAAAGGGTGATTCTAAAGGGTGATTCTAAAGGGTGATTCTAAAGGGTAATTCTCAAGGGTAATTTTAAAGGGTAAATCTAAAGGGTGATTTTAAAGGGTGATTCTAAAGGGTGATTCTAAAGGATGATTCTTATGGGTAATTCTAAAGGGTAATTTTAAAGTGTGATTCTAAAGGGTAATTCTAAAGGGTAATTCTAAAGGGTAATTCTAAAGGGTAATTCCAAAGGGTGATTCCAAAGGGTGATTCTCAAGGATGATTCTTCAGGGTGATTCTAAAAGGTAATTCTGAAGGGTGATTCTAAAGTGTAATTCTAAAGGGTAATTCCAAAGTGTGATTCTAAAGGGTAATTCTAAAGGGTAATTCTAAAGGGTGATTCTAAAGGGTGATTCCAAAGGGTAATTCTAAAGGGTGATTCTAAAGGGTAATTCTAAAGGGTAATTCTAAAGGGTAATTCTAAAGGGTAATTCTAAAGGGTGATTCTAAAGGGTGATTCTAAAGGGTGATTCTAAAGGGTGATTCTAAAGGGTGATTCTAAAGGGTGATTCTGAAGTGTAATTCTAAAGGGTGATTCTAAAGGGTGATTCTAAAGGGAGATTCTAAAGGGTAATTCTAAAGGGTAATTCTAAAGGGTAATTCTAAAGGGTGATTCTAAAGGGTGATTCTAAAGGGTAATTCTAAAGCGTGACTCTAAAGGCTGATACTGAAGGGTAATTCTAAAGGGTGATTCTAAAGGGTAATTCTAAAGGGTAAGAAAAACTGCTTTCATTTCCTTCGTCTTGATATTTGTCGCACTTTTCATGAACGCATCCCCGATGTAACAGTTCATGATTGAGGCTCGTGGAAGAGCTACTGTTGAATACTTCTTCATGTATATAATAAAGCAGGTCTGTCTGTCTTTCTGCCTGTCTGTCCATCCGTTCCCAAACAACTCCCTCCATTTTGGGGCTAGCCCCGCCAAACTTTCTATGGATCCTGTCCATGCCCCACATCCGACTGAAGGTGGCACAGGAATGTGCAATATATTGGTTCTTGGTTTGGCATTCGCTGTTTCCGCATTTTCTGTTTGCTTTGGGGATCCCACCTGTGCAGAGTATGGGTACCTTGCTAGTAATCGATAAATGAGAGGCACATGGCCATTTAAAGTCTTGGTTGTTTTTTTTTCAGAAGTTGATTTATTGCATGAAAGTGATCCATTGTTGAGTATCAACTTCGAAAACTTGCTTGTTCCCATGGTTGATTGTTGATTGTTGAAATATTGTCAAAAATGAAATCTATCTCAATTTTTATTGCTCCATTTAGATTTCTCTATTTGTTTTTTTGGAGTGTTTCTGTTTCAAAACTGTAAATAATCGAGAATATCCACTGATCTGATTCATCGTTTGTTTTTAAATGTTTTCCCTGTTCCAAAATTTTCTGAGTGACTTGGGATTGTATTCTTGCTTTTGTTTGTACCGACATTTTCAACAAAGTCACTCGTAACGATGGTGTACGTTGTATTAATATTGAGAAATTCCTCCACTTCATCATCGATTTATTCCACTTCTTCGTCATCACGATTTGACGTTGGAGTGATGACCTGAATAAATTTCAGGTGATGTTTCTTCCTCTATTTAATAATAATTACTTGTGCTGTTTTGTCAGACATACCGTTGTGACCATATTTCCAGTCATATCTAGTTATATCAGAAATCCAACCCCACTTGTACTTCGTTCCTCTTTGCTACTCGTTACCTCGGCCACCGAAAGTGGACGGAGGTTTTGTTTTCACCCTTTTGTCTTTTTGCCGTCTGTTTGTTTGTCTGTGAGCAGGATATTTCAAAGAAGTTGTGGACGGATTCGGACGAGAGTTGGTGGAGAGGTTGGGTGTGTGATGAGGACGAATTGATGAGATTTTGGTGAAGATCCAGATTTGGATCCGGATACGAGAATTTTTTTTTTTACTTTTCAACTGATTCTTCACCAATGAGAGATGGGGCCAAAAATGAAAAACGACATGATGTCTCAAAAATTTGTGGATGGATTATGACTGAAACAGGTGAATGAGTTAGGTAGGTGACAATAACAAGCCGATTCGATTTTGGTTCAGGTGCAGATCCAGATCCGGCCTATCAGTGGGATACAATGCCTAAAGAATGCCGTTCCAGTGTTGCGCATGCAACCATTTCTGAACTACAAGAAATTTTCCCTTCTTCATTGATCATATTTTACCAAGTTTCATTACACATCATTTAATATCGTTTCGCTCGTTTTTAAAGCAGTCAGATTTTCCTTCCATTTCATGTGTGCAAGTCTCATGCCATTGCTGTCACCTTTGTAAATGTTCCATAAAAAAATGTTGGTGGATGTGTGTACGTTTTGGGTTATAATAACAGCATTGTTTCACTCTGTGAACACTGATATTAAATGTGCCGAGACGATGTTAAGTTTAATGTTACCATGAGAGGGGTTAGGTATTTTAACATCTGGATCAACGTTTGTCCAATAGAATATTAAAACGCTGTGTTATGCAAAGGGGAATTAATTTTCATTTTGTGTCAGTGCTTCGAGAATGTCGTATTTCTGACGGCATCTGATTTGGAAGAAGAAGGAATAGAGGGAAAGGATACAACATCTATGCCATAAGAGAGATGTTTGTGTGTCGATGTGTCACAATTTCTCTGATGGCCAAACAGATCTTTGTCAAAGCTTCAGAGGCTCATCACTGAGTGCCAGGGAGTGTTGTAAGTTCAAATAAAATTTGAATATTTGAAAAATAAATTATTGTATTATTATTATTATTATTTTAATTTAACAATTGTTCCATTGTGCCTAAGCCTTTGTAGCAACGTGAAAGGTAATATTAAATGATACCAGACCCATTATTTTGTGGGTGAAGGGAAGTTTTAGCATCCCGCCCCCTCCCCCAACCAAAAAAAAAATTTGATTTCTTCAAAATGCCAACAGGATGACAACAGCATTGGGTAACACCAGGTACCCCTACGAGTACATGATATAGCAAACAAGAGAAAAAAAAACGTTGGAAAATGTTGATGTGGAAAAGCATGCTGCTAGGAATAGATCAGTTGTGCACTCCACAAAGTTGCTGTGACTTTGCTCGTGTGAATGGGTGATGAGAATAACAAATTTGAAGGGAATTTGCATGCTTATTGAATGAATAAGCCAAGCAGGTTATGAATTGCCTATCTGCACAAGACAATTCTCAGCTTACATTCGTGGAGCAATAATAATCAGCTTGTGCAGAACAAAAGATGTGCAATACAGAGCATAATGATTTTATGCCATTTGGTTATGTTGCTAATGGTTGGCAGGATATCTATGTGGTATGCACACTTACTTTTAAGCTGCATAACCTGAGTTGTAACCTCGACCGAACTATAAACCGTCACTCTCGTGTTTCATATGCAGGCGATGCATCATTGTGAGTGTGTCATCCGTCAAAAGGACGTTAACTTGGAGTAGAGGACCTGTCTGCCATCAACGGTCATTGGTGGATGTTAAAGATTCCATGGTGTCTTTCATGAAGATGAGGTGAGTTATCACCACGACCTTGGCCCAGTTCCTGCCACCATCAGTCGAACATTATCAAAGCCGGTTCGTGAAAGACTTGGAAAACCAAAAACTTTCTCTGACCAACCCCTGAAAAAGGTGGGGATAAATGTGGCCACTGGAGAAGTATCAGTAGAAGTAAAATATTTCCAAGTATATTTTTTGGCACTTTCACAACAATAATTTGGGTCAAGTGAATCATGGGTACGATACGTATGACTAAATTACAGACACGTTTCATTTTGTCCAAGAGAGACAAAATTAACAAGGTCCTTTCTGGGTCCGTGTGGTTCGCTTTCTTATCTTTATCGAGATCAGTTAATTTGTTTGTGCGGTTCAACTCTTTTGACCTGACAACACATGATCATCATCTGGGATTGTTAAGAAGGTACAGGTTTACATAACTATGTGATGCATGACCTTGACATCACATCACAATCTCACCATATTCACATCAATTTGCACATTGTACATGTTTACTGAGCTTGAATTTAATTAACAAACAATGTCAATTCTCACATAATTTCACATTTTCGAACATCTTCCTATCGTAGGAGGCACAGTGTCCACAATCCATTCATCTGTAAAAATACAAACTTATGATCGACTCGATTGACTACACAGTACAACCGGGATCACAATCTAGTCCTATGCACAAAACAAATGGTATTCCACAAATTGCAATGTCGTTTAACCGATGAGGATTCGGACATGGACATGAGATTAAAAGAATATTGACACGAAAAATATTGGAATAATTTGTCAAGACTGCAAAAGAAGAAAAAAATTGCATCCGTCTCCGAAGGAAGTGCTTCAGTTTGGCATTTTAAATAGGAAATAGGTAAAAAGCCTACAAATGAATGAAACCCACAAGAAATACCCTTTAAGATTACCTTTAAAGCCTGGTGTTGGCTTTGTGGTTAGGAGGTGGGCTTGGGATCTTAGGGTCCTGACTTCAAGCCCCATCAGCTGCTGAATTAACACCAGGTGGGGTTGACTCAGTCTATCATCCTTCTGAGGTTGTCAACATGAGCACCAGTGAACTGGTAAGAGGGGCACTGCATCAGTCGTGACCCCATACTCGGTAGCAGTGGCGATACACCATTATCTATAGCCAGTTGAAAGCATGAAATCATGCCACCACATTAAGTGGAATTTTTTTTTTTTAAACATTAAAAAACCTTAAAGATAACAATTAATAAGAAAACAAAATTATCGGAAATACTTTTGATCCTTCAAGTTCCACCATTTTAATAAAGTGTAGCTAATGCAGATAAAAGCTTTTCTCTAAAAAATGTCAATAAACTACAATTACTGAAATAAATAACAAAAGTTAACATGAACTATAGAGTTCATAGAACACATTACCCCATGTAGTGTTTACAAGGATTTACTTCAATTAAAATAAAATAATGGTTTTAAAGATCATTAAAAAATTACAGAAGTTTAGCGCGATTGTTTAGTTTAGTTTAGCGTTTAGCGCTAAGAAATTACACAAGTTTACTGTCAAAGGGCGGAGGAGCTCCTTGTGAGCCAACGGCCATCCATATCTAGTGCCCAACTGTGTCTGCGGACGTCCTCCTGCAGTTGGGTCACTTCTTATTAGGAGGTTGGTGGCAGGATTTGCACTCCAGCCACCGTAAAACCCTTCATTCCGCAAAACGCAAAAAAATCTGAAAACCCACTCCGTGGGAGTACCTCCTGTGCAGCTTCCCTTCGCAGGGCAGCTCACCGGATGATGGGATTGGGGCAAAGCATTCGGGACCCTCAATCTTTGATGATAGGAGGGAAACCACGGGGTAACATCCCTGGGTAAGATTGCGGGAGAGTGTGTCGGAGTAGTGCTGAGGTGTCGTCCACCAGACGGCGGTCTCCTTGGGTTAACCTGAGGCGGTCCCTTCGGGTGGGTGCCTGGAATGTCCTATCCCTAAGAGAGGATGATC
>BROF01004665.1:45023-95223 GCA_024346535.1 Eptatretus burgeri
TGCCCCTGGAATTTTCCTCCCCCGCGCGCCATGAAGGGAGGGGTAATGCGCCGTCGAGATAAAAGGATACGAGGTGCTGAGGTCGAGGTCTGTCTGCGGTGGAGGTCTGCAGGTCGTGGTCGCTCTCTACCTGGGTCAAAGTCTGTCAAGGTCTGCAGGTCGTGGTCGCTCGCTGAGTCGTCGGCTGCGGGAGGTTGTGGAGGCATGTAGAAAGGAGGAGAGAGCACAGCGGAGCCAAGGCGCGTGGCCTGCCGAGCCGTGCCTTACATACCGTGCCTTACATACCTTACATAGCCGTGCCTTGTATGGTCGTGGAGACGGGACGCCGCGGGCCGCCCCAGCGAGGTGAAGGTAGCCAGCCCAGTCTCGCGGAGCCTCTGCGGTCAACACGGCTCTGTGTTATAAAGGCCCCAAGAGGTCCCGTCTACCCCTTATCTGTCCTGGGGTTTTTCCTTTACATTTGAATGAACGCTGTGGCGCCGAGTCCGATAAGTAAAACTGATAAGTGACTGTACATATTTAATAGACGGTCGTAGTTCCTTTGCATTGTTTTTGTTGGCTGTATAATTGCATATGTGCATGCTTGAATACGTTCTTTTCTTGCATGAATACCTGACTGCATATGTGAGGTAATAAATGTGCTTGTTCAAATGTTGACCTGCTCGTTGCGTCCTTTCCCCCAATTGAACTGCTATAATGCACTCGGAATATAGTTGGTTGTTGAATAACCGATAATAGAGTCGGGTCCAACGAGGCCTCGCGATAAAACCCCGCTCGGTTATCCCAAAACGGTGCGAGCTGCTTAAAGCAGCTCGTGTCCAAGCAGGCCTCGTTGAGGTACGGTCTCTCGGTAGTCTGCCCGCACAAATAATTAGGTAAATCGACCATTCGGCGATCGGACCCTGTAGCGCGGGTAGAGTGTTGACTAGGCCGTGGTGTGCGTTAAGAACACACCCGTAGCTGGTTTTCGGCATTGATCCGGAAAGCCGGGACTGATTTGTTCGTCCGGTGGGCGTACGGCTGCGATTCGGTTAAACGCGGTCGTTCGCACGCCGGCGGGCGGAGAATTCGTAACATTATGAATGTATATATATGTGTGTATGTGTGTGTGTATGTATATATATATATATATATATATATATATATATATATATATATATATATATATTTTCATGGTTCTACAAAACTGCATACCTCGAAGGCAATGGCACCCAACATACAGTGATCCCCAGGCAGATATTTTGTTAGTCTTTGTGGTCTTAACGGGACAAAGTGCATTGTGTGGGTTTAATAGCAAGGTCTATTAACTATCTCTATCTCCTATTCTGATTTCTACGACAACCCTTTACTTTCAGCCATGGTACAAATAAAACAAGCAAGCACACACGCCATGCAAAATGCGATGAGTAATAAGCACACCACACGCTATACTGCACGTGCATCGCGCGCCATTATTTCATTCAAATCTGTGCGCCAATTTCCAACCAGAATCTCACCTCATTTCACACCTCGGTCAACAAACCTCACCACTTCGACCACAAACTCCTCCCCACCCCCTCGTACCTCTGCATCGCTACAATTTGCCACTGTACAGAGGAGTGCTGCACAACTCAGGCGGTCCTCGGACTGCGCAATTTGGGGCCAAGCAAACGGACGTTAATAGCTCGACCGCATCTCGCCAATGATGTACCCGGTGAGCACACAAGATTGATGCGACCCTCGTCCAGTCGCCAGAACACAGCAAGACAGGGGCGGCAAGGAAGGGTCGCGTGAAGGGCAATCCGGGAGTTTGGTTCGGGGCTCAGGTGTGCATTTTGGCTCATGAGAGGGGGCCCATTTGTGGCGGGTGTGCATTGCTATTTGGCATTCAGACTGCACTCGGAGCACATTCAGGGCAAGGGTGCCGGCTCATTCCCTATGTTGAGTCAGAAGCTCCGGGCCTGTCGAGCCAAATGGGTGAATGAGACCGTTTCCGGCCCCTGGAGTCTGGCAGGGCGTGGCTAGGGCCACTGTGGCCCAATATAAAAACGGGATTCGGGGCACAGTGCGTCGCTTTTGGGTCATCACCCCACCCTTCACCTGGGCCTTATAAAAGGTAGAGGGCGGAGCCGCTCACTCTTCTCTTCGCCTCCTTCTTCTCTGCTCCTCTCGGCTCTTCGTTGGCTGCTCTTCGCTGTCTCTCCCCTTTGCTGGCTCTTCATTTCTATTGGTGTATGACTGTGAGACGTACTTCTCCTTGAGGACCAGTGCGGTGCACATGTTGTCTCGAGCCCCGGCAAAGTGACGAAGCCGGAAATAACGCGCTACATCTTGAGGTGTGAATACTCAGGCAGAGCATCCCACAGAGTTACATGCTACACTAACAGACTTATACATGTCTAGGTTAAGGATCTTTCGCCTCACACATCTTCTCTCTCTCTCTCTCTCTCTCTCTCTCTCTCTCTCTCTCTCTCTCTCTCTCTCTCTCTCTCTTTCCAGTCTCCTTGGGATGCACAAAACAGCATCATTACTGACTCAATCTCATTTTCCTATGGCACCACACCATACTCCCCCCAAATATTTCACAACACCATACCTCTCACTCCCACACCTTAGACACCAGTATTCCTCCCTCCTACCTCTCCCGAAGCATACTGGGATGCGTTGGTCTGCCGACCGCACCAGGTATTGCAAGGCCATTTATCCTCATCTTCTCTTTTTCTCTCTGGGCTATATCTGATCTTCCTCGAGTTTGTGTGTGTATGTGTATGTGATGGCGCCTGTCCTCGTTTAATTTAAAATTGTAGAAATTATAACGGTTTAAGTCTGCTTTGTGTCTGCTTTGTAAGATTGCTCGCGTTTTGTCACACCCCACAAATTCCTTGCTATCCCTGCTGTACATACCAATAAACCCCATTCACCATGCCACATACCTTTCCTCACCATTGTAAATAAATGCTTTGTATAGAAATGTTCCCAGCTCATTTTCGTCTTTTCCTTCATTGGATCAGCATGGTCCCTACTCTAGTGTAGCCAGGGCGTTATCCCTAACGATCTGTTTTCTAGCCGGTACATCCTTGGCAGACCCTGGCCATACGGTTGGAAGTATCAGGTTATTAATGATCGTTACCCATGCCTTAAGTGACAAGAACTGGAGCATTCCTTTCCACCTTGATAGTTTCTGCTTAATTTTGTCGAGGAACCCATCCCAATTATTTTGCATATAACTTGTAGTTCCCAGATGGATTCCTAAGTATTTAAACCCATCGTTTTCCATAGTATTCCTCCTGGAAGAGTTGGGAGAAGTTCACTTGAAGAGTATGATGAGGAGAGTGTTTCTGGGTATAGCAAAAGAGCTACACTCCTATTCCAATTTCCTCTTGCTAATGAGGCAAGTTCAAATTTGGCAAGATAATGGGATAGCTCAATAACATCTTTTTGGTTTTTGACCACAACACCCAGGTCATCTGCATAAGCTGACGTGACAATGTTAGGAATGTTTGACAAGGATAACCCAGATAAGGAAGTACAGTACAAAGGAGAGCCAGTAGGGATTCAACGGAAAGTGTGTACAACATGCCTGACAGTGGACAACCCTAACGGATACCACGCTGAAAAGGAAAGGGATGACACAAACTATTATTTACTTTCAGCAGGCATGATGCATTTCTGTACAAAAGTTTTATGCAATATATTAATTTTTCCCCAAAACCTGCTCCAGTAAGAACTGCAAATAAGAACGAATGATCCACACTTTCAAAGGCTTTTTCCTGATCCAGGAGTAAAAACCCAAAACCATGAAGCATGGTTTGACTGATGGCAATTAAATCTCTATCCAAAAAATTACTGTCTTAGATGGATCGTTCAGGTATGCAATACGTTTGGTCATCTCCAATCAGGAGAGAGAGATTACATTTTTAAGATGCATTGCAAGCACTTTTGACACAATTTTATAATCAGTGTTTTGCAATGATACAGGCTGCCAGTTTGTAATCTGCTGCAAATGCCCTTTCTTTGGGAGACACAAAACAGCTCTCCTGCAGCTCAGGGGTAATTCACCCTGATCTCGGCTTTCAAGCAGGGTCTCCATTAGAGCAGGACCCAGAATGTTCCAAAAGGCTTTGTAAAATTCAGCAGAAAGTCCGTCAAGTCCGGAGGCTTTGCCCTCCTCAAGTAGTTTTGATGCCGCAGTGAGCTCCTCAAGAGAAATGTCATATTTGAGTTGCTGTTGCTGTTCTTGAGAAAGGGATGGGAGAAGATCAATCATCTCATTTATAATCGTTTTATCCACAGTTCTCGATACAAACAGATTTGAGTAGAAATCCTGCATTGAGTGTTTAATGTCACTCTGGCAAGTCAGAACACCGTCATAAGAGTGTAAACTGTGAATCTGCCGAGAGGTCTTGACGGCCTTCTCAATGTTGAAGAATTCCTTATTTGGAGTCTCGAGTTGAATTCTGCTCATCCGAAGATGAACCATTGCTTCAGCCACACGCTCCTCGACTAGTTCAGCCAGTAAAGTCTTTTTTTCCACCAACTGCTGATAGCGATCACTTCCATTGAATGTTCCAGCTTCTTGTTCATATTTAAGTATGTCTGCTTTTAGAGCACTTATCAAACCAGATGCATTACTGGTGACAGGTGAGCAATATTGTTGGCAGAAAATCCGAATTTGGGATTTTGTACAGTCCCACCACTGACGAATATTAAGATAGGAACACTTTTGTTTTTCTGGCTTTTCCACACACCAGTCTGAAGGCATTTTTAAACTGTACATCTTGTAATAGTTTAACATTGAAAGTCCAGCGTTCACTATTACAGCAATGAAAGGGTAACGTACATTCCATTTCAATCATATGGTGATCAGAAAAGCCAGATGGACTTTTGTATGTTCTCTGAACCAGATTCACCATTCCTCGGTTTACATACAATCTGTCCAGTCGGCCCATGGTTATCTGACTCGTTGAACAGCACACCAATGTACATTGATGATGTTTGGATTTTGCAGATGCCAAACATCCCTAAATTTAATTTTTTTCACAAGTTTTGCCAAATACCTTGCACTTGGTGGATGGAGCTCAGGAGTATTCCTGTCCAGTCGGGGGTTGAGTGTGCAGTTATAATCTCCTCCCATATAAATTAGACTAGTCAAGTCAACAGTGTTTTACAAAAACTTGCTAACTTTGGAAGGAACAGAGTCCTTTCAGCACTGTCGCTGGGGCAATACACATCAATGATACAAATCTTTTGGTTACTGCTAATAAATTCCACAGCAATCAAGAAGCCCTTACAAACCTCCAGACAAGAAATCTCCGAGGGTTGGATTTGAGGGTGCACGACGATTGCCACACCTGCCTTAGCATCCTCAAAAGCACTGGAGAAAAAAATGGCAACCTTTAAAAATCCTGTGCCATATAATCCTGCACCATAAAAACATATATATATATATATATATATACATATATATATATATATATATATATATATATATATATATATATACATATATACACATATATACATTTTCATAGATATATACATACACTTAAAAAAACCTGTCAAAGGGCGGAGGAGCTCCTTGAGAGCCAACGGCCATCCATAACCTGTGCCCAACTGTGTCTGCGGACGTCCTCCTGCAGCTGGGTTACTTCTTATTAGGAGGTTGGTGGCAGGATTTGCACTCCAGCCACCGTAAAACCCTTCATTCCGCAAAACACAAAAATGCAAAGAAATCTGAAAACTCACTCCGAGGGAGTACCTCCTGTGCAGCCTCCCTTCGCAGGGCAGCTCACCGGATGATGGGATTGGGGCAAAGCCTTCGGGACCCCCAATCTTTGATAATAATAGGAGGGAAACCATGGGGTAACATTCCCGGGTCAGATTGCGGTAGAGTGTGTCGGAGTGGTGCTGAGGTGTCGTTCACGAGATGGCGGTCTCCTTGGGAAAAACTGAGGCGGTCCCTCTGGGTGGGTGCCTGGAATGTCCTATCCCAAAGAGAGGATGATCACCTGTCTCTGTTATCATCTGAGCTCAAGCGTTTGGACATCGGTATTGCAGCACTCTCTGAGGTTCGGAGACCGGATTGCGACGAGATCATGGTGGGTGGTTACACCTACTATTGGTCTGGTCGCTCTAATGGTTACCATACCCAAGGAGTTGCTGGAGCTGTGGCCAATAAGCTGACTCCAATGATAACTGAGGTAACACCGGTCAACGAGCATATTATGAGACGAAGGATTCGTCACTCCTTTGGTGTCATTTCTCTGGTCTCTGTTTATGCTCCGACGGAGGCGAGTGATCTCACCATGAAGGATGGATTCTACGCCACGCTCGAGTCTGTGGTTGATCAGTGCCCCAGACGAGATACACTTCTAGTCTTGGGGGATTTCATTGTATTGATTGGAACTGAAAAGGATGATTATGAGATGTGTGTTGGTCCTCATGGGTCAGGAACTATGAACCAGCATTGTACTAAGTTCCTTGACTTTGCAAGAAGTCATGGACTTAGGGTGGACGGTTCATGGTTTCAGCACCCACAAGCTCATCGCTGGACTTGGTATTCCAACGCTGTCGGTGTGGCAAAGGAGATTGACCATGTCCTCGTTGATGGTCGCTGGAGGATGATCCAGAACTGCAGGGTCTACCGGAGTGCTCAGTTCCTCAATACTGACCACCGGCTTGTTGTCGCAACTCTGAAATTGTACCTTCAATCCAGGAGAATGGTACCATCACAGCCTCGGCTGGATGTTGGCAAGCTCAAGGATGAGAGGGGAGCTGAGGAGTTTGCAAACAGGCTGAGTGGAGATTTGAGGGGTCTGGGTGCTTTGGGAGGTCCTGAAGAGTTGTGGAGTGCCTTCAAGACCACCTAACTTTATGTTGCCGGTGGATGTCTTGGAACTCACCGCAGGGCAAAGAAGAATTTTGTCTCTCAAGGGACACTGGCTACCATTGACCAGAGTCGCAGGGCCAGGCTGAATGGCAGAGCTGAGCTGTTCAGGGAGTTGAGGCGTAAAACTGTACGTGCGCTATGGGTGGACAAGGCGGCCTATGTGCGAGGAATCTGTGAGGGAGTAGAGCATCACCTGTCGTGAAGGGATTCTCGTCCTGCTTACAGGGGACTTCGCGCCTTGCATTCATCCAAGCCCATCCCTCGGTGTGCTGCAGTTAGAGCAGAGGGTGGTCGGCTCTTGACAGAGGAGTCCGAAGTGAAGGCCCGCTGGGCCGGTTACTTTGAGCGGTTGTACCATGCAGAACCATTTGAGGACCATTTGAGCATTTGAACCACCACCAGCTGTCGAGTTGGACATCAGGGGTGTTACAATCCCTGTTGCTGACCCTCCAATCAACTGTGGTCCACCTTCGCTTGTGGAAACACAGGCTGCGGTGAACCGGTTGAAATGGGGTAAAGCTCCAAGGATCTGTGACATCCATGCTGAACTCAAGGCTGGTGGAAATGCTGTACTCGAGTCGTTGCATGCAGTTCTGTGCTCTGCCTGGAACACAGGCATCATCCCAACTGACTGGAAGAGGGGCCTTGCTGTCCCTCTCTGGAAAGGGAAGGGTGATCGCCAAGACTGCAACAACTACCGAGGGGTGACGCTGCTCTCATAAATACATATATACATATATATATATATATATATATATATATATATATATATATATATATATATATATATATATATATATATATACATACATTTATATGCAGTATATATCGGGCTCTTTATCATCAGACTCTTTATTTGCAATATGTTTCGACCAATGACATTCAAAGCTGTACGAAGAAGTCGAGTATAGCATCCATCAAGTGCTTTCTAATGGATTGCATCGAGGGTCCGTGCTTCAATTCCATAAAGCAGAACGGACTCAAAAGTTGCCACGAACAGTCATTCCTTGATCGGTCAAGAGAATATCAACTTACATGTTCTTGAAAGCTCTTCAATTATTTTGCTTTCTGGGTTAACACAACCCAACCCATAATCCTCTGCACATCTCAATTTCTCCTGCAGTGAATCAACTTGAAACCATACATCCAGACTTTGTTCCTCTCATGCAGCATTTGAACCATCACCATGCCAGCTGGCTTGGTATCAGTTCCAAAAGATCTAGCCTGGACAATGCATCAAAGGCCTTCTGTGACATTTGTCTGACCCAATATGTGGAGTTCCCAAACCTGGATTTATATCTACATCAGGTACATCCTCCTTCCTCGACATACTAATGACTAACTTTACATATAATCTGTCTTGTTTTTCTTCTGCCCCTCTTGGCTCCTCTAACCATATTCTTGTGAAAGGTGAAATCTCTCTGACTGTTGTTTGGGAGCAACCTCCATGATATATATGGCTGTTTGCACAGGCAAGCTGCAGGGACTGTTGTCTACCCTCTCACAATCGGAATGGGCTATCTCCACAGAATCTGATGTTGATTTGAAGTGTGAATAGTTTTACAAAGGTTTACTTTCTTTTATGCACCAAGTTTTTCCCATTTTGTCTGCAGTTGGCTGACAGATCTTCTCCGACCTGGTACACTGCATCCCGTGGAGAGGTAGTTGCAGTTGAGCAGTTTGCTTTCTCAGCTTGCAAACCTGAAGACAACTTCATGTGACTCTGTAAGGCTCAGAGCAAGTGTGTGTCCATCCTTAGACAAGCCAGAATACATATATATATATATATATATATATATATATATATATATATATATATATATATATATATATATATATATATATATGATGAACTCTACAACCAGTCTCCTTCATCAAATATACAAATATATGGCATATGGCGGCACCCTGTGAAGTCCATCTCTGGTGTATTCTTCCTCTTCATTCTGTCCCTCGCCCTAAACGCATTACTGCAAAGATAAGGCAAAATGCCTCAATTCTCATGTACCCAACTCAAACCACTCTGTCCCAATCTTACCATTTCAACCCACTGTCTACTAACGTGTTATGTACCGAACTCAACCCACTCTATCCCTATGTTACCCACTTATACACACACTATCTACTGACATTTCATCTACCTAATTCAACCCACCATGCCCCCATTTTACCCATTTATACACAATGTCTACTTACGTTTAAAGTATCGAACTCAACCCACTCTATCCCATTCTTACCCCCTTATATACAGTCTGCTGACATTTGGGTCCTTCACACCGGAGGACATAGAGACCATTCTGTATAACTTTGGCCCTGCTTCAGCAATGGGCCTAAATGCATCCATTCCAAGTTCTCAAATCTTGCTTTACCGTTTGAGCTTCTCCTTTGTTTGCACTCTTCAGCCTACCCTTCTCATTTGGACGCCTTCCATACGCCTGGAAATCAGCACACATCACTCTCGTCCACAAAAAGGGAGGAAAACCGATCCCATCAACAACAGCCCACGAGCCCAGTGAGCCTACTTCCAATTACTGGTAAAGCCATAGAATCCATCATTGTTGCTGATATCAAATCCTTCCGGTTTTCAAACAGTCTGATCTCTACCCATCGGTTTGGATCCCATTCTGGTTACCCAACTCTGGATGCACTGCTGATAAATTTAAGTGGGCAATTGCCAATAATAATAATCATCATTATAATAAATCATAATCATGAGAATACATTTTTCATATTTTGGTGCTCTGCCCGAAAGCAGGTTCGGTGCTGCCAAAGCAGTTTCTTGGTAAGGGTTATTCTGGGTGGTTTGCCATTGCCTTCTCAGAAGATTAAATAACCTCTGAATTTAATTAGCACATTTCACTTATATTTCACCTCTGATGTTCCATGGTTTTCCAGACTTTCCTCTTTCCTTTATCTGTTTGTTTTACAAGAGCTTTTTGAAACCCTGAAATCCAAACTTTTGTCAAACCTCAGACAGGTAGCGAGACTAACAATGCAATAAGTATTAAACACACACAGTGAAAACAACCATCCCAGAAACAATCGAGTGTCCTGCATTATAATATTTGTCATCCCAATGTGTCACCATTTTTACATCGGAGGTCGGTGAATCGATTTCCTTAAAATGAGCAAAGAATGAGAGATTCGTCAAAACCAACATTGGGATCAAAAACGCACCATTACATCGACACTTGGCACCAAAACGCACTGGCCTGATGGTACTGTTATGTGATAAAACCTGAAATGTTTAAAATCCATTTCATCCAAATGTACCGACAGGCTACAAGCACACAAAGGCAGCCATAAGGCTCATAATATGATCACAAAACGAGATAACATCATCTGGCAGCTTCAAACTCGGTGCGCTTCAGTCACATCAAATTAGCGTCCTTAACTCAATCTAACAATCAGAAGTTTACAACATCGACAAAAATATACAAAATAGAAAGATTATTTGCACAAAATCGCCGACTTTGTATTCCCAACAATGATAAAATGAATGAGATGTTTATTACCACCTGTTAGCAGGCAGAACAGCCAGCTTGAAGTGGTGTTTCGACTGCAGTGGGTACAAGATGGCATACCTATTACCTATACCTTAGCAGAATTCATTGCATTCAAACCGAGGGGGAAACAACTTATTAATCCCATTATTTCACTGCATTTTGATGTATTTACATTTTACATATGCAGAAATGGGGTAATTTTATTATTTACTAGCAGAGTTACCTCGCGTTGCCCGGGTGGGCACTGAGAAGTGCGAGAAGCAGGACAGCCAGAAAGGGCTGAGAGTGGGGCAGGTGTATCGGGGGCAGGATAACCGATGGGGAGAGGGTGGGGAGGGGGAACTTTGAAGGGGGCAGGAGAGCCAGAACACCAGTGGGTAAAGGGGTATTCAGGCTCTTCAAGGGTCTTGGAGTCTTTAAGGTCTTAAGATTCTTACAGTTCATTTGGGTGTTAAGGGTCTTTGAGGTCTTACAGTTCTTAAGGGTCTTTGAGGTCTTGAGGGTTTTTCGGGTCTTAAGGGTCTTCAAAGTCTTCCAACTCTAAGGGGTCGTCAAAAGACTTTCTGGTATGAGGAGTGTTCAAGAGTCTTAGGGATCTTAACCGTGTTTTGGGTCCGAAGAGTCTTTGGGGTATTCGGGGTTTTAAAGTGGCTTAATTGTGTTTGGGGAATTCAATGGTCTCAAAGGTCTTATGGGTCTTCGGGGTCTTATCTCCCAAGCATGTATTCTAATCTCTCAAGCATGTAAAAAAAGAAGAAAGTCTTATGGTCCTTTGGGGTCTTTAAAGGCTGAGGTTGTGGATGAAAATATACTTATGCCAACCCCCGGGTCTGACTTGATCTGTGTACCAAATTTGGTTGTCGTCGGCCAAGCGGTCTTTGCAAAAAATGAGAACAGACAGACAGACAGACAGACATAAGATGAATCTCATTTAAATTAGAATGCCATGTCATGGTAGAAGGACATATTAAGCTGCTTTATATACCTTATCATGGTATGTGTTTAAAACATGGGAATTCTCATGGATTTTTGGAGTATAGTTGAGTCTAAAACAGTCTATAGGATCTACAGTCTTCGGAGTCTTTTGGGTCCTCTGAGACTTTTGGGTCCTTGGGAACTTTTGGGTCCTCAGTAACTTTTTGGGACTTTTGAGTCCTTAGGAATTTTTTAGGACTTTTGGGTCATTGGGAACTTTTTGTGACTTCTGGTCCTCGGAAACTTTTGGGACTTTTGGGTCCTCATGAACCTTTCGGGACTTTTGGGTCCTCGGGAACTTTTGAGGCTTTTGGGTCCTTGGGAGCTTTTGGGACTTTTTGGGGTCCTTTGGAACTTTTTGGGTCCTTGGGAACTTTTGGGTCCTTGTGAGCTTTTGGGACATTTGGGTCCTCAGGAACTATTTTGGGACTTCTGAGTCCTCGGGAAGTTTTTGGGACTTTTGCGTTCTCAGTAACTTTTTGGGACTTTTGAGTCCTTGGGAACTTTTATGACTTTTGGGTCCTTGGGAACTCTTTGGGACTTTTGAGTCCTTGGGAATTTTTTAGGACTTTTGGGTCCTTGGGAACGTTTTGTGACTTCTGGTCCTTGGAAACTTTTTGGGACTTTTGGGTCCTCAGGAACTTTTGGGTCCTCAGGGACTTTTGGAACTTTTGAGTCCTCAGGAACTTTTTGGGACTCATGTCCTCAGGGATTTTTAGGGACTTTTAGGTCCTCAGGGATTTTTGGGGGACTTTTTGGACTTTTGGGTTCTTGGGACTTTGGGAATCTTGAAGGTTTTCAAAGTTTGAAGGGGTCTCAGCAGTCCAAAGGGTCAAAAGGTAATATTCCATTAGTGCATAATTAATTAATTAATCTTCTTCTTCTTCCGGATGATCCCGTTTGGGGTCGCCACAGCGGATCATCCGTTATGATCCACATAATGATTTGGCATAGGTTTTACGCCGGATGCCCTTCCTGATGCAAGCCTGGTCTCCTCTTACGACACAGGGATATGGTACACCTATTCTAACCGGGGCATACACCGGGCCCAGTACACTGGTACTCACTTCGCCGACCTCGGAAGGATGACAGGCTGAGTCAACCTTCTGGTGTGTATTAATTCAAGCAGCCAACGGGGCTTGAACTCAGGACCTTTTGGATCCCAAGCCGCTACCCTAGCCACTACACCAACACCAGGCTATGTGATGCATAATTAATGAATAGGCGTACATAATTAATAGACAAAAAGTATTCCTCAGACACACACGGACACGGACCCACATGGACACACACACACACCTCATCCATTTCTAGTAGATACCTCTTCAAGGGACGGGCATGGTGTGGTGATTGTGAAGAGGAACGTACTGTACACCACTTACCATAGCAGATGGCTTTGTCTTTCCCCAGCACGAAAACAATGAACATGTTATTTATTTATTTAGTTAGTTCGGTTCCAATCATGCGTGGTCTGGCCAGCTGTGTAGTGAGTGAGCTAATGGGTGGAAGACGCAGCCCTTACTGAAAGTAGGTGTGCTGGACTTTGACGTGTTATATGTCACGTGATATCTGTTAACCAATGAGATTGCATATAAATGAAAAAAGCTGGGAAGGCGATCCTTAAAGGCTTAAGTTGTGGATGAAAATACCCTTAGGACAATCCCAGGATGGGACTCGAGCTGTGTGCCAAATTTGGTGGTTGTTGGTCCAGCGGTCCATGGAAAAAACGCAAACAGACAGACAGACAGACATCTGATGAATGTTAATTATTAGATTCAAAAGGACATTGGTGGTGCTACCTTTTCATTCACAACATTCCATTTCCCATCTCAAGTTTACCTGATGGCGTGAAGATCAACTACAATGTGTGCAATGGGATGTCACATCGCGTTTCTGGGTTTTTATACACCTCTGCTGAAGGGTCATCGTGAGCTGGCGAAGGTTTTATCGACACAATCGTAGTATCATCAAGTCCGAGTGCCCGTTAACATAGGATTCCTCAGAGCCGGGACCTTTCGTCCCGGAGATGGCCCAAACTGTCTTCCGTGGCACATCGTTCAGTTATTACTCCACCATTCCCACACGGCACACGTGCACACAGAAAGCAGAAAGGCGGAACACGTTTTCTTACCTTTTAAAGGATTTATTTTGTTTAACAAAGTACAGGGAAGAGAGGCAACAAGACGCTATAATAAAAGGAACAAATCAAGCGAGTCAAAAGACACAAAGAGGAGAATGTGGATACACAAATGTATATACAATGGTGAGGAAGAAAAGCTCAAATCCAAACCCACGAGGTACCACAGATCGCACGTTTGCAACACAATAACAATGCAGGCGGGACTTCCCTTTTCTCTGATACTCAGGGTGGATGCAGAACTCAACGGAGCCCACTTTGGAAACCAGGTGCGAGTCGAGAGCCAGTGACGATGTCAATCCAAAGACGAAGTAAAACTGCCACGAGCAGCGCCAACGACGAGCAGCACCAGCGACGAGCAGCACCAATCAATGTCTCCTGACAAAACTCTGTGAATCACTTGCTTGTGCTCCTTTCACACGAGGTTTCCTCCTCCAAGCAAGGTCTCCATCCTCCTTTCCCACAAGCCTCTCGAGTTCTCTGCTGGTGGGCCGAGTTCTCTTCTTCCTCCTGGGTGTAGTCCTTCTCTGGGGTGCCGCCACGGCGGTGGCCCAACC
Organism: Eptatretus burgeri; assembly: GCA_024346535.1. Taxonomy (NCBI): domain Eukaryota; kingdom Metazoa; phylum Chordata; class Myxini; order Myxiniformes; family Myxinidae; genus Eptatretus; species Eptatretus burgeri. The sequence continues at coordinate 59,067 of BROF01004665.1, forward strand.
AAAAATTAATGTACATTATTTTCTTCTGGGCTCCAGAGCACACTACACCACCATGGCTGACACGCACTGGCAAGACAGATTGTAACAGCCTTGTTGCACACATGTGACACATTTATGATGTACGTGCCTCTGTTTGGGGAAATCGTCACCAAGCCCTACTTACAAACAAGAGGTGTTTACACCTACAAAATGAATGTCTAACCTGTATATAAATTACATACGCTGCATCCTCAGCATCACATGCAACAAACGACTGACTCTGAAAGGTCCCTGTTATGTGGCAATTTAATCGAAACACACAAACCATTCTACACTTACCATGAATACCCGCCCCCACCCCACACACAGATTGGTAACATGGTAATTCCGAGTCGAGTTAATTTTCCAAAGGATATAAGACCACAAATCCTCCTATCTTCAGGTGGACATGAACTGACTCACTCTGGATTGTTAGTCCACTGTCCTCACTACAATAAGGCAAGATGTAAGGCATGAAGAAGTAGGAGGTGACCCAAAGGCTCCTTTTTGCTGACTTCTACAACTTTGGTGAGGGGGAGGGCGGTGTAGCACACCAATGTTATGGCCAGATCAACTGTTATCTCTCACCCCCAGCAAGTTAGTATTCATTTTGTGAACCTCAAAAGGATGACAGGCTGAGTCGGACCCAAAACCGAAATTGAAATCAGGACCCGAAGATCCTAGGCCAACAACCTTTACTGTTCTTACCACAATAGCCCAACATGTATACATACCACCACCCTTCCCTCCTTCCCTTTCCATTCTCCCCACTACCCTTATCTCCAATGCCTATATGCCCCTTTTCTCCCCAATCCTATCTCGTTCCCTTCATTTTCTCAAATGTATTTTGAAAGTACCCCTCACCGTCACCGCCACCACACCCATTCACCATTCTCTTTCCTTTCCTTTTTGTCCACTCGTGTTGTCATTGTTATGCCAATTGCAAAGCTTGCTCAACCAGATTGTGAGGTTGGCAGTTCAGCACAGATTTGGCACACTCAGCTTGAACTGACTAGTTTGTGTTCCATTACTCAATCTCAATTGTCAACCCAACCAGACACTGTCTCCCAGTATTTTGAAAGCAAAGCATCGCATCAATGAGTGTGTTGTCCATCGCGTCAGACATTAGGCCAGGGACTCATCTCCCGGCATTGGTTGCTGGTCGATGTTAAAGATTCCATAGGATGTTTCAGAAGAGGAGCCGATTGCCACGGGCAACTAGGACAAATTCCAAATACCATCCCGAACTAGCTGAGCTGTGGAGCCTTCACCAAGTCATACTCTGAGCCGGGCATGGCATTCACTTCCCACCACAGACTAGTGGTCAAAAGCAAGTATTTTGTTGAACACAAAATCTGACAAGAAGAAGAAGATTTTGCATGTTGACCTCACTTTGCACTGATAAGCAATAAGGAAAAGACCTGGTGAAGTGACGAGCATCACCAATAAACAGTTGAAATAAAACCAGCACGAGACACTCCACTGCACACCCCCATCCCAAGAGGTGTTGCTTTTCCTTATCACTTGTCCCTGCTCTTACTCCATGTACAATCTCACTAATCCATACATTGGGACCACACTCTGTGCCGAGCGTTGGTGCTGCCTAAGCAGTCTCCTTGGCTATTGGGCACAATCCTGGACGGGTCTCCACTCCGACACAGGATACCAACAAGCTGGTACTCATTTTGCCAACCTCGGAAGGATGACAGGCAGTCCACCCCACCTGGTATTAATTCAAAGGCCGAGTGAGATTTGAACTTAAGATCCTAGGATCCCAAGCCCACCACCCTAACCATGAAGCCAACAAAAGGCATATCTCACGAATGCTTTGCTTGATCCTTCCCGATGGGTGACTGGCTATCTGGATATAGTGAGCTGGCATGACAGAAGTATCCTTTCAGAAGTTAATTTAACACTGATAAGGAAATTCCAGGTGTATGATCATTACTTTTCTGAAACATCATATGTCCCTCAATCGCTCAGGCGATTGACCGTCTGAAGCCATAAAACTTTCCAATACTGCGTGTGGATCCTGTATTGAATGTTTCATGGTGTTCATATTTTATATTATTAATGTATCCTTGGCATATTTCCTGAATCCATTCCTTTAAACGGTATTTGCTAAGTGAATTCAAAAGTTAATCACAATTGCAGTGAATTAAACACTTGATGCAAACAGTAAATGTGTCATAGCGGAGTTGCTGCTTATGTTGTCAGATTATAACTTGCTTTGGAAAGCACAGTGCTTGTGCAGCTAATATAACATAGTATCCATCGAATATCATCTGGAAAGCCATAATAGCTCAGTCGTGGGTTTATCCCCGACCACTCGTCTGCCCTTGGGTCCATTTCCCAGCGGAATTGGATGTGACCTGAAAAGGCAACCACATCTTGGGGTATCCAATAATCCACAGAGGCAGATTGAACCACCTCTCCCATATTCCCTTCTGCAGGTAAAATATCCTGCAGTTAAAATACACAAGCAGTGTTCTAAAGATTTGTTTTGACCAACTGACTTTATTAAAGGACTACATTGAACAACTTGATTTATTATGACAACATTCTTTTTGCATTGTAGTTGCCTCGGCAGTCTTCCAGGCGACGTGATGAGCTTTCATCCAGAGATAAAATCAAAAACGGTGGCTGTGGACATTTTCCCACCCAAATAGCCCAAAGATATAAATCAGGAATAGTACTTACAAAAGCCTTCATTGCATGAGACCATTCGGCCCATTAACCTTGCACAGTGTTACTAAACCAGGGTTGTTTGTTGGTGCTCTATCTGTTTTAAATGCTGAGAATCAAGCAAGGAAGTAGCATGTACCATTATTAAAATATTTGATATGATTCAGGTGGGGTTCAAACTTCCAACCCCACAGACTCAAAGCAGAGCTATAACCATGACACCACCAAGACAAGATCATTTTATAATAGTGTTCATCTGAAAGGAGGTGTTGGGGGAGAGGGTGGGAATAGGGCTGGAGGGATGAAGGGAGGTTGGAGGGAGGGAGAGAGGGGGGGTTATGATGTCATTAAACACATTCAAATATTCTTCATATAAAATTTTTAAAAGATTTCCAAAAGGATATTAAATTAATTAATTGTTATGGACCAGTATTTCGAATAAATTTTGCTTTGCTTAAGGTTGTAGTGGCTGTAGAATGTCCTGTTGGGTCACAATGGTAGCAACAGTGGCTGCAGTGGTCTAGGCAATGACAACACAAGATCTAAGAGACACCAACAACTTGTGGGGAAAAAAAAAAAAATATATATATATATATATATATATATATATATATATATATATATATATATATATATAAATAACCAACAGCTTGTGTGAATAAAAAAAGAGAAGGAAAAAGGAAGGAAGGAACGAAGGAGAAGGAACAGAAGAGACAAAGAAGAGAAAGGAAAAGACACATTGTCCTGAGTTGTTGTGCTCATTCTCATGTGGTGCAAATCATTTTAAAACCGACTGACCCAGTAAAGGAGGAATCGGGGGACATCTGTATGCGAACTTAGGGATGTTCAGTGACTCCCCTATTCCCTGACCTTGACGGACCAACTTCACCCTGCTGTATGTTGGTTGGTGGAGATTCATCTTCACTTTTTATACCATACACAGTGAGGTATTATTTGTATAATTGCCTCTGCTTGTTGAATCTACTTGCCAGACATTGCACTGCTGTTGTCTCAGAGACAACTTCAAAGCTCACATACCCTCACTGGAGTGTTTTTGAGTAATTTTCATGCCATTATCAAGAAGGCAACTTGCCCGTTCCTCCAATCTCTCCTCTTCAAGTAACACATTGTCCTTAACCGCTTAGAGTTTCCATCTTCAACATCTCTCATACAACTTGACGTGTGGACTCAGGTTCTTTGCCATACTTTGGCGATACAAGACTTTCATCTTCTGAGGACTTTTAAGACACAACTGGCCTGTTGGCTTCATCATGTGCGCACCATCCAGACGAGATGCATTTGAACATGCTCACCACCTGACCCTTCAACCAATATATAACCTGCTTGAGTTTAGTGTACAAACTGTTTGTTTGAGATACGTTGCCACCTCGAGAGCCATGAGTTAACTTATAGCTGCATTGTTGCCTGTGATGTTTGTACGTGTTTAATTTAGGGATTCTTATGAAAGTCATTAAGTATTACATTTAATTAGTATTATTGTGTTTAACAAAGACAGGATGGAGTAATACATATTCCTTTTAAACTTATCCTTCTCTCTCCTGTCCTATGCAGATTTCACTCATAAAAAACCACAAGGGGCACATTAGTGTCTATTTTCTGCCATGACATCTTCCAGTTTACCGGTGCACTCACTACAGTGCCTCAAGGTGGACAAGTATCAAACACAAGTATTGTGTTGACAAGTAACAAACACGAGTAATCACTAAAGTTGAGCATCCAGCAAATTCAAATGTTGCCTTCAACAGAACTCAAACGGTTTAATATTTAATTACATTGCAATAGACCTGGAAAGAACCAATGAAACAATAATACTTGTACTTCGAAAATTTTTCATTAATTTATGTTTAAACTTAGTGTGGGCATGGGTGGACGCAGAAGCACGCACACACACACACACACACACACACACACACACACACACACACACACACACACACACACACACACACACACACACACACACACACACCTGTTTCACAGCAACTTCTAGAAAATGTACAAGGTCACAGATTTTAATGACATTGGAATGCCTATGAAAAGATTACTGAAAACTTTAAAGGTTTTATTTTACCAGGAATAAGGTTTGTAGGAAGGAGATTCCATTGTTCTTTTCCAAGGGCAGCCAGATATGAGATCCATCTAATCACGGTGGCCTTACAGTGATGCCATGTAGAAAAATCAGACTCATGTCATCTGGCTGCACGGCCAAGTAATGCACTCAGTAGATTACTGTGCAGCAAGAGATTCCGCATTCCAAAAGGCATCACGGACGCAGGGATACAATTGTGGTTGAACATTCGACATGTGCAGCAATATGTCCACTTCAAGTGTAACTAGTTCTTGAGAATACCTCGGAAAGCATTTCTATCATGTATATTGTGGCGGCAAATTAGATACTGTACTCAATGATTGCCAGTTTTAATTGTCCTGATGTTATAGGTGTTTACCCTTATTATGATATGCCTCTGCATTCTTATTGTTAAAGTCTCGTGTCTCTGTCTGTTTATGCCCTGTCTTCTGTAAAATCTCTTGAGAGTGGAATTGTAGCATGAATGGCAGATGAAAAAATGTTCCTAACCTCTGAGAATTCCCCAAAATATTCATTGAAATCCAACGATAACTCACACTAAATGTTCCTGGCACCAGTGCGAGACATTGTCATAGGTCAGAAGTGTGAGGTCGAGAGTGATTCTTGATTCCCAAACTTTATTCAGGCTGCGTCATGTGCTCGGCCTGTGGCACCGGTTTGTGGCCCCTGTGACCATATTGTATTGTGGCTTGGCATATTCTCCTGCCTGATCTCCTGCTTGGTGTTGCAATGTGATGGTTGCTACTCTTCTATAGTCCCATGAGTACACATTGCACATCTGGGTTGTAACCCTGCCAGCTTCCAAGGTAACTCAGTTTCCTGTGGTGTTATTAAATCTCATGACATACTAGTATGGACTCGACTCCGTACAAAGATGAGATATAAAATCCAAACCTTCATTTCCATTCCAATAATCAAAGCACTCAGAAGCCTTTTACATCAAGAGACATTTCACTTCCTTGTGTTGCCTTTCAATTAATTCATCACCTGGCACAAACTGGTTTCCCTCCCTCCCTGTGTGAAAATTCTGTATTTATCTATATGTACAGAGTGGCCACAAACTGCCGATGCACACAGTTAGAATTTCGTTAGAAGTTGTCTGTATGCTTCCCTCTATATGCACGTTGGTGCTTGGACACAGCAACGCGCTGCTCCGACACATGCTCACATACCTGACCTGACCTGGCTTCCCTCCATTCTCCGCACAAATTTGAATTTTTCTCCATGTTCTTCAGGACATCTTCCATGTTGAGGGTTGGAGGTCATAAAAGCAGCCCCTGACAGCTGTTTTGAGGTCTTGATAGTGTGTATGTAATGGTGCCAATCCGAGCTTTAAGTTAAGATTGCAGAAGATATACCGGTATAAGTGTGCTCTGTGTCTGCTTTGTAAGTTGCTTGTTTTGTTGTCACACCACACATTTCTTTCTATCCTTGATTTACATAGAGCAATAAATGATATTCCCTGTGACACATGCATTTCCTCGCCTGCCTGTTAATAAGTGCTTATGTAGAAATGTTCCCAGCTCGTTTTTGTCTTTTCTTTCATTGATTCAGCATGGTCTGTATCCGAGCCAAGCCGGGACTTTATTCCCAACAATCCATTCTTTTAGCCGGTACATTCCTTCGCAGTGTCGCTCGGCTGCATCTGATCCAGTAGGTGATTCGATTCGGACAAGGCGTACCCAGGGCTTGTCCTCTGCTAATTAGGTCACGTGATTATTTTTAGGTAACCAGTTAAACCTTAGACGGAGGACCCTAAGTCATGTGATTGAATTATTGGCGTTCACGGTCTATTAGCGACCCGCCGCGTCACGGAGTTTTCCGTGTGCGATGGCCTGCAATTCCGGAGAGTCTGGTGGGAACCTGACATAGCTTCATCCACCCACCACCCCTCACCTCCCCTCGTGGTCTTCTCACCCTGACCCCCGGCAGCAACAATTATATATATATATATATATATATATATATATATATATATATATATATATATATATATATATATATATATATATATATATCATCCCATGCCCGGCTTTGTCAATCCCTCCTCCGACCCCTTCCCTTCTCTCATCCCACCCCTCTTGTATCCCTCATCCCACACAACCCCCCTTTCCTCCGGACACCAACCCCACTCTTTCTCCTCCCTTAACCCACCCTCCCCATATTAACCGATTTGCAAGCTGCTCGCCGAGCTGCTCGGAAAGCGGAGCAAGCGATTATGTCTCCATTGTTTCTCTCCTCATTTTATTTCCTGTCAAGTTTCCATGCCTTCTCTTACCCTCCATACTCTCTCTTATCATCCACTAGTCTCTTCCTTTTCTAAAGTTTAATTTCTCATTGTAACTTGGTAAAAATACAAATAAACTAGAACAGCACTCTAAGACATCACAACGTCGACTGATTATTACATCATTATACAGAGGCTATTTGTACCAAGTTTCATTTAAATCTCTTCAGTGGTTCCCTTCTCAAGTGACACATTTTTACCTCACATGACCTCTGACCTCTTGATGCCGAAATCTAATCACTTAATCTTTGCATTATCTAATTCTAATATAATACAAGTGGTGCCAGGCACAACAAATCCCACCCATTTCAGGCATAAAGTTATTTTGGGGATCAAATTTAAATTTGATGCATCCTTAACCTGAATGGTGATTATAAGGCAGAGAAAAGGGAATATTTTAGTCTTAGTTTGAAGTCAATTAAACCATTTTTGACGAAGTTATGAGCGATAAACGATTTTGACCTTTTCGTGACCTTACCTTGACCTTTGACCGAATTGGACCCAAAAGTTAATGGGGTCGTCCGAGGTTCATTACCCACCTGTGGATACAATTTGACAGTGTTTGAGCCAGCCGTTTTCCCATAAAGTTGAATTTTCGTGTTAATGGAAAATTTGTAATTTTGACCGATGACCATGACCCCCAAAACTTCGGACCCTACCGATCTTCACAAATATGCATTTTTCACGATAAGAATGGGTAGGATTATAAGTGACAAATAGAATAAGGTTCACTTTAAGCTTAGTTTGAAGTAAATCAGATCATTTTTGACGAAGTTATGAGCGAAAAACGATTTTGATCTTTTCGTGACCTTGACCTTTGATCCAATTGGACCCAAAAGTTAATGGGGTCGTCCAAGGTTCATTGCCCACCTGTGGATTGAATTTGATAGTGTTTGCTAAAGCCGTTTTGCCCTAAAGTTGCTAACAGACAGACAGACAAACAAACAAGCAGTCATAGACTGGTACTTACGAAATCGTCAACTTGACCTCTGACCTTGTCTAACAAAAGCTTTCTCTTGAGAAGGTAGGGACGCAAACCAGAAGTATCTATGATGATTCTGTACCAAACCATCAAAAATCGTAACGTCGACCGAAGCAAAAATTTCCATTTCTCCACGCAATTATTTTATACTTTTTTATCAAAGTCACAAAACCGTAATATTCGGCCATCCACCAGCAATCTTTACATAATCCGATGGCTTAGCGAGTCAGGCATGCGACGATAACCTTTATTGGGATAAAAATGACTTTTAAACACCATCTTTATCGAAAACACCATCAGTGCGCACACGGAAAACCATTACGTGATCAACGCCACGTCTGCTCAAGTGCACTGCACCACGTCACGACCCGTGACGCGCGAGTGAAATATTTTTTATACAATCTTAAAACGTCTCCAAAACATCCGATTTTTACCAGAATTTCGACAACCGAGTTTTAAGCGTCCTAAGCGATCGCAAAAACCGAAGACAAAATGAAAATCGAAGTTAAAACGAACTCGTAACGTCGAGCGAAGCAAAAATCTCCATTTCTCCACATGAATTTATGGAATTATGTTTGACCTCACCGTGACCTTGACCTTTGACCGATTTTGATCAAAATCTAATCAGCGCTAGCCATCACCCTCCTGAATCACGTGGTGTAATTTGACATTGGTAGCTTCTTCCATTCTCGAGTTATCGTACCGACTAACAAACACACAAACACACAAACAGAGGACGGAAGTCATCAATCTACTTACGAAATCTTCAGAAATCTTTAGATTTCGAAAGTAACAAACACAGCCAAACGAACCGGACGATTACAATATCCCGCTCCCTCCCTCTGGGGGGGGGGGATAATAAAGCTGAGTTCGTGTTTGTAGGTCTGTGGGTCTGTGGGTGGGTTGTAAGAAGTGGGGTGGGAATCCGGAGGGACTAGGGTGGGAGGAGGAGGTGGAAGGGGTGGGGTGGGAATCTGGAGGAGGAAGTGGAAGTGGAAGGGGTGGGAATCCGGAGGGACTAGGGTGGGAGGAGGAAGTGGAAGGGGTGGGGTGGGAGTCGGGACCTGGTGTTGCCCAGCAATGCTGGGTACCCCTGATAGTTATACTGTTGTAGATTCTCGTCCGTTCGGCGTGCGGATGACCGCCTCAGCTCAATTGCGGCCACATGCACCCACCGAACGAGCAATCCAGTCGTAGCTTCCGGATGAACGCCGAAACCCAGCTACGGGTGTTTTTATAACACCATAGATCAGCCAACTCTTCTGTCCACGCACAACAGGGTCAATCGGCAAATTATTGATATACCTAATTAGTCGCGCAGACAGAAATGCTGGAGATCTACACCTCAACGGGACCTGCTCGGAAAGGAGCCGCTTAAGCAGCTCGCTCCGTTTGCGATTGCCAAGCGGTGTATTATCGCCAAGCCCAGTTGGATCCGATTATTTTATCGGCTATTAAAAACCAGCTAACATTCCGAACGCTCCATGGCAGTCAATGAGTGGAAGGGACGCAACGAGCGGGTGACATTTAACAATGGGGACATTTATTTGAACACAGGCAATGCAATGAATGGGGGGATGGGGAAAAAGACACGAGCAAAAAAAAATCCTACAGCCGAGTTCTATTCCAATGTGAAGCAAATACAACACAGGCATTTAACAGTTTCCTACTTATTACACGGGCCCATGGACACACGTACGCACGCACACACCCAATAAATGGTGGCTGATGCCTTTAATAATGGACTCCAGCTCGGAGGACAGATGAGCTGAAACCCAGAACCTATCTCGAACCTTTCCACCCCGTGTGGTCTTCAAGCTGTTCGGACTCGGGCTCCAGCGAGAGCCGCGATCCTTCCCGAGCTCCACCGAATCCTCTTGCGCTTCCGAACACGTGCTGGTGAGACGAGGCGCCAATCCTTCCCGTCGATGCATCGCTATCTCGAAGAACCACCTCCAAGATGAGGCCGATGAGTCGCACCAAGCCGGGAACCAAGCGGAGAACAAAGAGCTCCACGAACCAAGAAGAGCCAGCCGAGCAACCAGCTCAACTCTCTTCTGATGAACAAAGCCTCTCTTAACACTAACCAAGAACTGCAAGCCGAGCAACCAGCTCAACTCTCTTCCGATGAACAAAGCCTCTCTCTTCGACGAACCAAGCCAGAGTCCAAAAAGCGAACCGAGCCAAGCAGAACCCGAAGGTCTGCTGAAAAGCCAAGCCGAAGCAAAAAGCTCTCCAAAAACCCTCAACCCTAACCCGAGCCAAGCAGAAGCCGAAGCTCTACTGAACAACCCACACGAACCAACTCAGGATCTCTTCCTTATTCTCCTCCGCCCTTCCCCGCTCCCGGCGTGACTCATCCCCCGTGCCGCACAACCGCGGGTGGGAGGGAGTTGTTTACCTCCCGTGATTCAGGACGGGAGGGCTCTTCTTCCTCTTCGCGGAAGAGGGGGAGGGGCGTCTCCATTGTGTTATGATCGCTCCATAACTATTAAATTGAATCACAGCGCACTTAATAGATTTCTGCCCATTAAACAATGGAAGGTGAACCATCGAGGGAAAGAGCATTTATCGACATAACTGAGCTAAAGGAACCTGAATGTTGTGTGCAATCGAATTCCCAAATTCGTAACAATACACACGAATTAAGTTCTGGTCAAAATCGAATCAATGGTTAACAAGTTAGTGTGGTAATAACATTTTAACCTGACATGACTTCTGATATTTGACCTCTTGACTTCAAAATCAGTTCATTTGTACATCATCATACACACGCACCAAGTTTGGCCAAAATCCAATGACTGGCTCACAAGTGAGGGAGAAAGATTCCACAGGCCAAGCCATCCTCATTACTCCCCCTATCCTCCCACTTCTACTTCACCTCCCTCCTCAAACTGCTCTCCTCTCCTCCCTCTCCCCTCACTACTCCTCATCCCATCCCCCCCCTCAATGGAGGGAGTCTGAATGGACTTTATATTACAGGCATTAATTTCACTAACAATGCAAATTTTCTTCCCGTTTTTTGCATTCGAAACTTATGCTATCTTAGCGACTGTGGTGAATTGAGGTGAATCACATGACGCGGGATCACATGTTGTGCGTCTCGCGTATAAGGGGAGGTCTCCGCGGCACGGAGTGATTGTCCCCGGGGCATTGCCATTTACATCGGCTGTTCACTTGATGCTCGTTGACTGAAGGTTCTCATTGACTGGTGAGAATGGAGATTATATCGAACTCCGTGCTTACGCGGATTTAGTCTGCAATGATTAATCGCACATGTATACGTTACTGCTTATGTACTCCTAGCTGAACCTGTATTCCCCGGTGTGCCCACAGAAGCGGCTCCAATCAAATGGAATAAAGCCTAAACTCTGAAGGTTCTTCTCTCGCTCTCATTTCAGCGACTACAAAAAAACATGAAATCGGAATGAGAGTTCCGATAAAGCCGTGAGAGTGTAAGAAAGTACGAGACTCACAAAACGGCCTCCACAGAGCAAGCAAAATGGCGGCGATATGATTTTGAAGCCTCTCCGTGAACGGTCGAAGCCCCGCCCTGAACTGGGAAGCTCCTCCCCGAACTGGGAAGCTCCTCCCCGAACTTGGAAGCTCCTCCCCGAACTTGGAAGCTCCTCCCCGAACTTGGAAGCTCCTCCCCGAACTTGGAAGCTCCTCCCCGAACGTACAGACAGACCAGCAGAGATTATGATGAAAACATAACGTCCCCACACAGAGGGATAAAAACTGGGGTGTTCTGTGTGACTTTTAATTGGATGTAAGAACCAGTTGAGAATGTGGAGTGTAATAACTAATGTATAATGTATGGTGTAATAACTAGTCTATAATGTATCGTGTAATAACTAGTGTATAATGTATCGTGTAATAACTAGTGTATAATGTATAGTGTACTAACTAGTGTATAATGTATAGTGTACTAACTAGTGTATAATGTATAGCGTAATAACTAATGTATAATGTGAAGTGCAATAACTAGTGTATAATGTATAGTGTAATAACTAGTGTATAATGTGTAGGTAATAACTAGTGTATAATGTGTAGTGTAATAACTAGTGTATAATGTATAGTGTAATAACTAGTGTATAATGTATAGTGTAATAACTAGTGTATAATGTGTAGTGCAATAACTAGTGTATAATGTGTAGTGTTATAACTAGTGTATAATGTATAGTGTAATAACTAGTGTATAATGTATAGTGTAATAACTAGTGTATAATGTGTAGTGTAATAACTAGTGTATAATGTGTAGTGTAATAACTAGTGTATAATGTATAGTGTAATAACTAGTGTGTAATGTGTAGTGCAATAACTAGTGTATAATGTGTAGTGTTATAACTAGTGTATAATGTGTAGTGCAATAACTAGTGTATAATGTATAGTGTAATAACTAGTGTATAATGTGTAGTGCAATAAATAGTGTATAATGTATAGTGTAATAACTAGTGTATAATATATAGCGTTATAACTAGTGTATAATGTGTAGAGTAATAACTAGTGTGTAATGTGTAGCGCAACAACTAGTGTATAATGTGTAGTGCAATAACTAGTGTATAATGTATAGTGTTATAACTAGTGTATAATGTATAGCGTAATAACTAGTGTATAATGTGTAGTGTAATAACTAGTGTATAATGTGTAGTGTAATAAGTAGTGTATAATGTGTAGTGTAATAACTAGTGTATAATATATAGCGTAATAACTAATGTATAATGTGAAGGGTAATAACTAGTGTATAATGTAAAGTGTAATAACTAGTTTATAATGTTTAGTGTAATAAGTAGTGTATAATGTGTGGCGTAATAACTAGTGTATAATGTATAGTGTAATAACGAGTGCATAATGTGGAGTGTAATAACTAGTGTATAATGTGTAGTGCAATAACTAGTGTATAATGTGTAGTGCAATAACTAGTGAATAATGTGTAGTGCAATAACTAGTGTATAATGTATCGTGTAATAACTAGTGTATAATGTATAGTGTAATAACTAGGGTATAATGTGTAGTGTAATAACTAGTGTATAATGTATAGTGTAATAACTAGTGTATAATGTATAGTGTAATAACTAGTGTATAATGTATAGTGCAATAACTAGTGTATAATGTATACTGCAATAACTGGTGTATAATGTATAGTGCGATAACTAGTGTATAATGTATACTGCAATAACTAGTGTATAATGTATAGTGTAATAACTAGTGTATAATGTGTAGTATAATAACTAGTGTATAATATATAGCATAATTACGAATGTATAATGTAAAGTGTAATAACTAGTGTATAATGTATAGTGTAATAACTAGTGTATAATGTGTAGTGTAATAACTAGTGTATAATGTGTAGTGCAATAACTAGTGTATAATGTGTAGTGCAATAACTAGTGTATAATGTGTAGTGTAATAACTAGTGTATAATGTGTAGTGTAATAACTAGTGTATAATGTATAGTGTTATAACTAGTGTATAATGTATAGCATTATAACTAGTGTATAATGTATAGTGTAATAACAAGTGTATAATGTGTAGTGTAATAACTAGTGTATAATGTGTAGTGTAATAACTAGTGTATAATATATAGCGTAATAACTAATGTATAATGTGAAGGGTAATAACTAGTGTAATTACTAGTGTATAATGTGTAGTGTAAGAACCAGTGTATAATGTGTCGTGTAAGAACCAGTGTTAATGTGTCGTGTAAGATCCAGTGTTAATGTGTCGTGTAAGATCCAGTGTTAATGTGTAGTGTAAGAACCAGTGTATAATGTGTAGTGTAAGAACCAGTGTATAATGTGTAGTGTAAGAACCAGTGTTTAATGTGTAGTGTAAGAACTAGTGTATAATGTGTAGTGTAAGAACCAGTGCATAATGTGTAGTGTAAGATCCAGTGCATAATGTGTAGTGTAAGAACCAATGTATAATGTGTCATGTAAGATCCAGGGTATAATGTGTCATGTAAGATCCAGGGTATAATGTGTAGTGTAAGATCCAGTGTATAATGTGTCGTGTAAGAACCAGTGTATAATGTGTAGTGTAAGATCCAGTGTATAGTGTGTCATGTAAGAACCAGTGTATAATGTGCAGTGTAAGAACCAGCGTATAATGTGTAGTGTTAGATCCAGTGTTAATGTGTTGTGTAAGATCGAGTGTATAATGTGTAGTGTAAGAACCATTATATAATGTGTCGTGTAAAATCCAGTGTTACTGTGTAGTGTAAGAACCAGTGTATAATGTGTAGTGTAATAACTAGTGTATATTGTGTAGTCTAAGAACCAGTGTATAATGTGTAGTGTAATAACTAGTGTATATTGTGTAGTGTAAGAACCAGTGTATAATGTGAAGTGTAATAACTAGTGTATATTGTGTAGTGTAAGAATCAGTGTTTAATGTGTAGTGTAATAACCAGTGTATAATGTGTCGTGTAATAACTAGTGTATATTGTGTAGTTTAAGATCCAGTGTATAATGTGTAGTGTAAGAACCAGTGTATAATGTGTAGTGTAATAACGAGTGTATAATGTGTAGTGTAATAACTTGTGTATATTGTGAAGTGTAAGATACATTGTATAATGTGTAGTGTAAGAACCAGTTTTAAATGTTTAGTGTAATAAGTAGTGTATATTGTGTAGTGTTATAACTAGTGTATATTGTGTGGTGTAAGAACCAGTGTATAATGTGTAGTGTAAGAACCAGTGTATAATGTGTAGTGTAAGAACCAGTGTGTAATGTGTAGTGTAAGAACCAGTGTATAATGTATAGTGTAATAACTAGTGTATAATGTGTAGTCTAATAACTATTGTATTATGTGGAGTGTAATAACTAGTGTATAATGTGTAGTGTAATAACTAGTGTATAATGTATAGTGTAATAACTAGTGTATAATGTATAGTGTAATAACCACTGTATAATATATAGTGTAATAACTAGTGTATAATGTATAGTGCAATAACTAGTCTATAATGTGTAGTGTAATAACTAGTTTATAATGTATAGTGTAATAAGTAGTGTATAATGTATAGTGTCATAACTAGTGTATAATGTATAGTGTAATAACTAGTGTATAATGTGTAGTGTAATAACTAGTGTATAATGTATAGTGTAATAACTGGTGTATAATGTATAGTGTAATAACTAGTGTATAATGTATAGTGCAATAACTTGTGTATAATGTATACTGCAATAACTAGTGTATAATGTATAGTGCGATAACTAGTGTATAATGTATACTGCAATAACTAGTGTATAATGTATAGTGTAATAACTAGTGTATAATGTGTAGTATAATAACTAGTGTATAATATATAGCATAATTACGAATGTATAATGTAAAGTGTAATAACTAGTGTATAATGTGTAGTGTAATAACTAGTGTATAATGTGTAGTGCAATAACTAGTGTATAATGTATAGTGTTATAACTAGTGTATAATATATAGCGTTATAACTAGTGTATAATGTATAGTGTAATAACAAGTGTATAATGTGTAGTGTAATAACTAGTGTATAATGTGTAGTGTAATAACTAGTGTATAATATATAGCGTAATAACTAATGTATAATGTGAAGGGTAATAACTAGTGTAATTACTAGTGTATAATGTGTAGTGTAAGAACCAGTGTATAATGTGTCGTGTTAGAACCATTGTTAATGTGTCGTGTAAGATCCAGTGTTAATGTGTAGTGTAAGAACCAGTGTATAATGTGTAGTGTAAGAACCAGTGTATAATGTGTAGTGTAAGAACCAGTGTATAATGTGTAGTGTAAGAACCAGTGTATAATGTGTAGTGTAAGAACTAGTGTATAATGTGTGGTGTAAGAACCAGTGCATAATGTGTAGTGTAAGATCCAGTGCATAATGTGTAGTGTAAAAACCAGTGCATAATGTGTCGTGTAAGAACCAGTGTATAATGTGTAGTGTAAGAACCAGTGTATAATGTGTCATGTAAGATCCAGGGTATAATGTGTCGTGTAAGAACCAGTGTATAATGTGCAGTGTAAGATCCAGTGTATAATGTGTCATGTAAGAACCAGTGTATAATGTGTAGTGTAAGATCCAGTGTATAGTGTGTCATGTAAGAACCAGTGTATAATGTGCAGTGTAAGAACCAGTGTATAATGTGTAGTGTTAGATCCAGTGTTAATGTGTTGTGTAAGAACCAGTGTATAATGTGTAGTGTAATAACTAGTGTATATTGTGTAGTCTAAGAACCAGTGTATAATGTGTAGTGTAATAACTAGTGTATATTGTGTAGTGTAAGAACCAGTGTATAATGTGAAGTGTAATAACTAGTGTATATTGTGTAGTGTAAGAACCAGTGTTTAATGTGTAGTGTAATAACCAGTGTATAATGTGTCGTGTAATAACTAGTGTATATTGTGTAGTTTAAGATCCAGTGTATAATGTGTAGTGTAAGAACCAGTGTATAATGTTTAGTGTAATAAGTAGTGTATATTGTGTAGTGTTATAACTAGTGTATATTGTGTGGTGTAAGAACCAGTGTATAATGTGTAGTGTAAGAACCAGTGTATAATGTGTAGTGTAAGAACCAGTGTATAATATATAGTGTAATAACTAGTGTATAATGTGTAGTGTAATAACTAGTCTATAATGTGTAGTGTAATAACTAGTTTATAATGTATGGTGTAATAACTAGAGTATAATGTGTAGTGCAATAACTAGTGTATAATGTATAGTGTTATAACTAGTGTATAATAAATAGCGTTATAACTAGTGTATAATGTGTAGCGTAATAACTAGTATATAATGTGTAGTGCAATAACTAGTGTATAATGTGTAGTGCAATAACTAGTGTATAATGTATAGTGTTATAACTAGTGTATAATGTATAGCGTTATAACTAGTGTATAATGTATAGCGTTATAACTAGTGTATAATGTATAGTGTAATAACAAGTGTATAATGTGTAGTGTAATAACTAGTGTATAATGTGTAGTGTAAGAACCAGTGTATAATGTGTAGTGTAAGATCCAGTGTTAATGTGTAGTGTAAGATCCAGTGTATAATGTGTAGTGTAAGATCCAGTGTATAATGTGTAGTGTAAGATCCAGTGTATAATGTGTAGTGTAAGAACCAGTGTTAATGTGTCGTGTAAGATCCAGTGTTAATGTGCAGTGTAAGAACCAGTGTAAAATGTGTAGTGTAAGAACCAGTGTATAATGTGTAGTGTAAGAACCAGTGTATAATGTGTAGTGTAAGATCCAGTGTATAATGTGTCGTGTAAGATCCAGTGTATAATGTGTAATGTAAGAACCAGTGCATAATGTGTAGTGTAAGATCCAGTGCATAATGTGTAGTGTAAAAACCAGTGCATAATGTGTCGTGTAAGAACCAGTGTATAATGTGTAGTGTAAGAACCAGTGTATAATGTGTCATGTAAGATCCAGGGTATAATGTGTAGTGTAAGAACCAGTGTATAATGTGTTGTGTAAGAACCAGTGTATAATGTGTAGTGTAAGATCCAGTGTATAGTGTGTCATGTAAGAACCAGTGTATAATGTGTAGTGTTAGATCCAGTGTTAATGTGTTGTGTAAGATCCAGTCTGTAATGTGTAGTGTAAGATCGAGTGTACAATGTGTCGTGTAAGAACCATTATATAATGTGTCGTGTAAAATGCAGTGTTACTGTGTAGTGTAAGAACCAGTGTATAATGTGTAGTGTAATAACTAGTGTATATTGTGTAGTCTAAGAACCAGTGTATAATGTGTAGTGTAATAACTAGTGTATATTGTGTAGTTTAAGATCCAGTGTATAATGTGTAGTGTAAGAACCAGTGTATAATGTGTAGTGTAATAACTAGTGTATATTGTGTAGTCTAAGAACCAGTGTATAATGTGTAGTGTAATAACTAGTGTATATTGTGTATTGTAAGAACCAGTGTATAATGTGTAGTGTAATAACTAGTGTATATTGTGTAGTGTAAGAACCAGTGTTTAATGTGTAGTGTAATAACCAGTGTATAATGTGTCGTGAAATAACTAGTGTATATTGTGTAGTTTAAGATCCAGTGTATAATGTGTAGTGTAAGGACCAGTGTATAATGTGTAGTGTAATAACTAGTGTATAATGTGTGGTGTAAGAACCAGTGTATAATGTGTAGTGTAAGAACAAGTGTATAATGTGTAGTGTAAGAACCAGTGTATAATGTGTAGTGTAAGATCCATTGTATAATGTGTAGTGTAAGAACAAGTGTATATTGTGTGGTGTAAGAACCAGTGTATAATGTGTAGTGTAAAAACCAGTGTATAATGTGTAGTGTAAGAACAAGTGTATAATGTGTAGTGTAAGAACCAGTGTATAATGTGTAGTGTAAGATCCATTGTATAATGTGTAGTGTAAGAACAAGTGTATAATGTGTAGTGTAAGAACCAGTGTTTAATGTGTAGTGTAAGAACCAGTGTATAATGTGTAGTGTAAGAACCAGTGTATAATGTGTATTGTAATAACTAGTGTATATTGTGTAGTTTAAGATCCAGTGTATAATGTGTAGTGTAAGAACCAGTGTATAATGTGTAGTGTTATAACTAGTGTATATTGTGTGGTGTAAGAACCAGTGTATAATGTGTAGTGTAAGAACCAGTGTATAATGTGTAGTGCAAGCACCAGTGAACTGTAGAATTGGTCGTGTTGAGGAATAGCTCAATGCCCTGGCATGACATGGTGACCGTTCCAACATGCCCACAGAGGAAGACAATCGCGAAGCATCATAAACTGTCATAAAACATCAAAACTTGTGAGGATTGTCACGATAATGACTTTTGTGGTGAGAACTTGGCAAGTGATGGAAAGTGTTGCAACCGCCCACCCTGTCCCAGTAGTTTGTGTCTTTCTTTTTGTACACATTGTCGAGGCTCATATGAGAGCTAACACGAGGCTAACACAGCAAGGGGGGCATGAGATAAGAGGGGCGGGAGAAGGACGGACAAAACAGTGTGGAGCAGAGACATTAGGAGATCTCTGGAAGGGAGAGGGATGGAGTGGGGAACACAGGGTGAACAAGATGGACACCACAGGGACTTTCAGGACCTTACATGACAGAGAACTTTTGGGAAAAAAAGCAGGGAATTTGAAGGAGGTGGGATTGGGGTGGATTAACGGGAGTAGAAAAGATCGGAGATTTGGATGGGGGACGATAAGAGGTGGTGGTGAACAGCTGTTTTGAAGGCCTGAAAGGAAGAATAGTATTCAAGAGAGTGAGGGAGTTTATTCCAAAGGTAGGGAAAAAGAGGAATGAAAGAATGAAGGTGAGCAGTGATTCGTGATTTTGTTAGTTTTACTAGGAGGGGGTTGTTGGCTGACATTGAGCACTTTGAAGAAATATGGTGGGGACAAATCGCAGACAGAGCAGGGGTAGGGGGCAAGACCAGAGAGGAGACTGTAGAAGACAGAAGGACCACCGGCCTGCCTGTGGTGAGAGTGAGAGGCCCAAAGACTCAACCTCATCACGGGAGATACCAATGATCCTAAATGCCTTGGTTTCCACAGCGTGAAGCCAAGAAAGGTGAGAGGCAGGACCACTAGCCCAGAGGGGAGAGCAGTGCTTCATCAGGCTGCAGAAGAAAGCTTTGTATGTTGTTAGGAGCTCAGGTGGGCAGAGGAAGGACTTTGCACGACGGAGGATTCCTAGTCTGCGAATGGCTTTGGAGGTGAGGTTTGAAATGTGGCTTTCCCAGGAAAGGTCATGGCAGATAGTGAGACCCACAAGCTTGAAAGAAAGGATTTCTTCCAGAGGATTGTTGAGAAAAAAGATGGGGCGGGGGGGATTCTAAACGGTCCTTTCGGAGAGACACAGTGAGAGTGTGAGATTTTTCAGGAGTGAAAGGCAAGTTCCACGTGTTGGACCACTTTGTGATTTTACCCAGATCTGCAGTGAGCGAACAAGCTGCTACTTGCCGGTCTGAGGGATGACAGATGGAACGGCAGAGGGTGGAGTCATCAGAAAAGAGAGAAAGAGGATTTCCCAGAGAGATCATTGATGAATGATCAAAGGTAAAATGGACATGTTCTGTGATTGAAAAAGCTCTTGGAGTTTCTGAGAAGAAAACTCATGTGTGTGGACCGTACATGTTACAGTCCACACACATGTTAAACAAGATTTTAAACATGGACAATGCATTGTAAACTCATGTGTGTTGTCCGTACATAGCTAACAAGATGCAAAACGTGGATTAAAATGCATTGAAAGACAACAGTTTTACTCCATTTGCTAAAAAGGCACAAACAAAATCAATTATCATCATCAATCTGACGTGTTGGGCAAAATGCAACCGGTGACTTGGACAAAACTAAAAAAAAAAGTTTAATTTCATATCGAAATGTCAGATATGTTTTAAATTACCAATACTGTACTTTGATTGCAATTGAAAGTAATTAATTGACGAACAAGCTCGATTGAGCCAAGATCCTCGTCCTCTTAATGATGACGTCATATTAACGAATATGACGTCATTGTGATGTATCAGGTTTGCGATAAATTATCTGTGCTAATGCCCGGCTTGATTCCCGCAAACCACATTCAAACAGCTTGCCTAGTTTCGGAGATAATGGTATAGGCGATTTCCATTAGCGGCGATATGACGTCAACTTTTTTTCTCGGAAGAATTTCCAAAATCGGAGATGGTTACTGCCTGCGCGTGGGCTTTCTGCATATATCTGGCAAGTTTCACGAAGATCCAATGAAAACTCTGGGTTGTGAAACAAAAAATGTCAAAAATAGGAATGACGTCATAAAAATTGATATGACGTCATAGTGATGTATCATATGTGTGGCAATTCATCTCTGCTAATGCCCTGTTCGATTCCCACAAACAGAATTCAAAAAGCTTGCCTAGTTTCAGAGATAATTTTTTAGGCGAGTTCCATTAGCGCAGATATTTTGACGTCATAACTTTTTTTCTCGGAGGAATTTTCAAAATCGGAGATGGTTACTGTCTGCGCAGGGTATTTTTACATACATATGCCAAGTTTCAGGAAGTTTCGATGAAAACTGTAGGCTGTGAAACAAACTAGTTTCAGAGATAATGGTATTGGCGATTTCCATTAGTGGCGATATTATGACGTTAACTTTTTTCTAGGAAGAATTTCCAAAATCGGAGATGGTTACTGTCTGCGTGTGGGCTTTCTGCTTATACATAGCAAGTTTCACGAAGATTCAATGAAAACTCTGGGTTGTGAAACAAAAAAATGTCAAAAAATAGGAATGACGTCATAAAAATTGATATGACGTCATAGTGATGTATCATATGTGCGGTAATTCATCTCTGCTAATGCCCTGTTCGATTCCCGCAAACAGAATTCAAAAGCTTGCCTAGTTTCGGAGATAATTTTTTTAGGCGAGTTCCATTAGTGGAGATATTTTGACGTCATAACTTTTTTTTCTCAGAGCAATTTTCAAAATCGGAGATGTTTACTGTCTGCGCGGCGTATTTTTATGTATATATGCCAACTCTCAGGAAGTTTCGATGAAAACTGTAGGCTGTGAAACAAAAAAGTCCACAAGAACAACAACGTGAGTAAGACTTTGAGATCCTCCATGAGGATCTAAAAAAAATGACAACAAATGTAACATGAGACTGTGTTGTCAAACTGGTTGTATTGAAAAGCCATCTGGAATATGACATACAAATAGAAGTTCATTCTGTCTGGAACTGAACATGTGTGTGCTCCATTGGTGGGAATGCAAGTCACCCAGGGAAGGCATAGGTATTTATCACACTACTTGTGTTGCTAAAGTAATCCTGACTATGTGAAACTATGTGTTTGCACACTTCATTATAGTGGGGCAACTTAGCATAACAATTGTGCATTTTGTGAGGAAAGCACCAAATTTGGTACACAAGTAGCCTATCATATTATGAACAGATTTAGATATTGGGCCATCTCAAAATTTTTGATGGCAGTGGAAAATGGCTGCCACAGCCATCAGCGGCTGAATTTGAGATGGCCCAATATCCAAATCTGTTCATAATATGATAGGCTACTAGTGTACCAAATTTGGTGCTTTCCTCACAAAATGCACAATTGTTATGCTCTCTTTAGCTAAGTTGCCCCACTATTAGACGCTTCTCCAAAATACACTGAAAACAAAAGAAAATCTAAAAGGGCACTCGGTAGAGCACATACCTCCACCACAGAATGCCTGATCTCGTGGAGCATATCGGGCCCAAAACAATTTTGATACATCATGCTCCATATCGTTTTTGGCCCTCTTTCACAATGGTGAAGAATCACTTTAAAAATTAAAAAAAATTATCGTATCCGGATGTGGATCCGGATCTTCACTAAAATATAATCATTTCATCCTTGTCACACACCCAACCTGTCCAGCAAATTTCACGTGAATCCATCCACAACTTTTTAAGATATCCTGCACACAAACAAGCAAGGAAACAATCAAGAAGAAGATGGAGTGCAGAGCACAATACTTGCAAAATCCATAAAATAAATTTGACCTCAAAAATACTTAGTGGTTGAATTAAATGACAAAACACGTGAATCCTCTTCAAATTTCAACTGAATCGGATGAAAATTGACAATCTTAGAAATCTGCTCCATGTTGACCTTTTTTGCAGATGTTGACCTCAAAAATAATTGGCTGGTTGAATTCAGTGACCTGAAATAAAAATCCTCTTCAAATATCAAGTCAATCAGATGAAATTTGAGGATTTTAAAAATACTACCTTAGTTGTTGACCTTTTGGTCAATGTTGACCTCAAAAATAATTGACTTCTTCCTTATCCCAAACTCTACCATGTGGTGAAGTTCCGTGAAGATTGGTTGAAAATTGTGACGTGTCGGTGACAAACAGACAAACAGACAGAATAACAAAATCGACTATCCAATATACTTGAAAAATCTTGGATTTTGCAAGTCACAAAGAAGCAAGTGGAGGCGATCAACATACTTGTCAAAAAAAAAAAAAATTTTGACAAGTAACAAACACACAAACAAACCGACAGAGGTGAAAATACAACGTCCTTCCACCTTTGGTGATGGACGTAATAATGGGAGTTCAGACAAAGAGCTTCGTGAAGTCAAGCGCTTGGTTAGATCCATCAAGGGAAGTGTCTCGGCAAGAATGTCCAATTTTCCGTGTTCTGTACGATGCAGCACGCATGCACGCACACACCATGGTTTGGGTGTGTTTTTTGTCTCCATGAGCACAATCCCTTTCATACGAACCGAGCTATTAAGCAAACAAGTAAGAAGGAGGCCAGAAACGCGTGGCCTTGTGGGAATTCACCAAGATTGGCACAACTCCCCTGAGTACCATCGCTGACCCCTGTCGAGCAACGAGGCTCCATGGTGAAAGTGACAGGGCAGCCTGTAACGAGTAAGATTACTTACGAACAAAGATGAGCCCCGTTTAGAGGAGGATACACCTTTGAACTTGGACTTCTGGAACTGATGAAAGGACAAATTCCTCTTTCAGTCCGAGATCGACATGTCGTAGTCAAGCCAAGTAGTCATAATATGTGGCGAAAATAATAATGACTCCACCCTGTCCAGTTTGTTTGCACTGTAGGCATGTTGGGGCACGAGTACGTTCGGAGTTTTAGGTGCAGGTAGCATCATTGCTGAGCACAACTGTACAACTCATACTGATGGCTGATGCAGTAGTTGCCCCCCCCCCCTATATGTTTGGCCTGGAATTTGCAATTTGTTCAGTATGCCAATGATAGCTCATCTACTCTTCATGCATGACATGCTGAGATAACTTGCATCCACAAACCGATGTTGGTAAACCCAGCTCACCATCCATTCGAGGGACGACGGAGCACCGATTTGATAGTTTGTAGCCGGGGCAGGAATCGAACCCAAACTTGATAGTTTAAGGGTATCTGTGTGCTTCCTCAGACACACCAAACCGAAGAAGAAATGCCCCTATGGATGGAATTTACTCACACCTGGGATGACACTCCCACTATGCCATCTTTCAACATGGAGCAGCCGACAACTGCAATACAATGACAACTGTTAGAGGGACAAGTAGCGTTTGCATCCTGGCATCTACACATAAGGAGCTGACACCGAATCCTTTTTCGAGTGCTGGTACTCAGGGAGAGACAGCCGTGACACCAGAGCAGAAAAGTAATATCTATCATACAGATGAATATGGCCATGGCTTCGCACCGGGAGGCCAACAACAACACAAGAATATAATAAAGGAGGTGGTGCAAATACTACCCCAGCGGAAGAGCATTTTTGGCAGCGAATTAACTAAGACTACACAGCTCTGCGCAAATAATGATGACCAAGGTGATAGCAGTAGTGGAGGATGTGGAGAGAATGGAGGATGGGCGAGAGGAAAGCCAAAGTTGCAGTCAGTCGAAGAAACTGAGGAGTCCAGACGAAAATAAGAGCGGACCAACAAAATAGAGTAGGGAAGATTGAAACAATCAATGAAAGACCACAACGCTCTTGAATATAAAACGAAACAGACCAAATCACCTGCAACAATAAGAAGCCAAACATTGAGCAAAAACGACAACAAGAACACAAGAACATCTGTCCCGTTCAAAATGAACTTCAACTTTTGCTGCAGAACGACGGTACAATGAAGAGTGTGCAAGAAACAAATGGCGGAGCGGAAGTGCGGATACGTGAACTAGCATCGTTACCGGTGATACGAGCATCAGATTTGATACACAGCACTTAGCCAAATATCCAAAGGATGATTTTCAGCTCTCGGACATCACAGATTTTCCTATGGGGGAAATGACCACCATTTTTCAAAATGGCCACCATTCGATTCATATGTTTTTTTTTTTTTAAACCATAATCAAGTCGATTACAAAGAGTTGAAGCATCAAAACTTGATCAAGTTGAATTGCATTTTGCACTTGATTAACATTCGTGGTGAGAAACACAAAGAACACAAGATCATGCTGAAGGTCTGATTTTTTTAGAGAATCAACAATATCCTTTTTTCGCTGGAGCATTGTGTGTATGGGCAAGATAATCAAAATAAAATGAACTTCATATATATTGTTGTGGATTCTCGTCACTCCGGCGTGCGGGCGACCGCCTTTAGCTAATTTGCGGCCGATCGCGCCCACCGAACGTGCCAATACAGTCGCAGCTTTTCGGATCAACGCCGAAACCCAGCTACGGGTGTTGTTAACCACACCATAAATCAGCCAACTCTTCTGTCCACGCGCGACAGGGTTGATCGCCGAATTGTCGATGTACCTAATTATTCGCGCAGACAGAAATGCTGGGGATTTACACCTCTACGGAGCCTGCACGAAAACGAGCCGCTTTAAGCAGCTCATTCCGTTTGCGATTTCCGAGCGGTTTTATATCGCCAAGCCCCGTCAGACCCGATTATCTTATCGGTGTTAAAAACCAGCTAATATTCCGAACGCAATTACGGCTGTTCAATGGAGGAAGGGATGCAACGAGCAGGTGAATAGTCAACAAAGGGGGCATTTATTTCCAATGCAGGCACGTAAGCAGTGAATGGGGGTAGGGGACAAGACACGAGCAAGAAAACCTACAGCCGTTATATTTACCATGCACATGCACTTCTAACAATTCACTACTTAAAGGACAAGGTGCCACAGACTTCCATGCAAAAAAACCCCAAAAGAAAGAAGAGAAACACCAGGCTCATAAGCCTTTATGATTGCTCGGAGCTGGGATGACCCCATGGGGCTCCAAGAGGCCGAGCAGGCTACCTGCCACCCTCTTGGTGACTCGCTGGGCGACCCTCGATGTCTCTGCCCGCACTCCACCAGCTCCCAACTCCACTCTCGACTCCAACGACCAACTCTAACGACGCCTCCAACACGCCAAGGAGACCAAGGAGAGAGACCAAGGAGAGAGACTCTCTCACCCATTCGCCAACTGCCAACCATAACTCTCAACTCTCGTCTCGGCATTCCAACGCGGCCCTTTATCGCCCGGGAGTGTTTGCCCCTCCATTCTCGGTGCGCGGGGTGGGGGGAGGGGGGGAATTCCAGGGGAGTTCGGCTTGGCTCTTTTGGTCTGACAACCGACATTCTTTTCTGACGTCGTTCTGAGGGAAAATTCCAAGAGAGTTCGGCTTGGCTCTTTGTTTGTAGAGGAGGGTTATCCCTCTGGAGAATGTGGCTCCTATGGCGGTGTTTGTGGAGATGGCATGGTGGTTGAGATGTCGTGGTTGGCGCTGTGGTGAGGATGGCGTAGTTGCTGAGATGCTGTTGTGGTGGTGGAGGTGGCGTGTTTGCAGTGTGGTTGGCGCTGTGGTGTCGTTGAAGAGATGCTGTTTGTTTGAAACAAAAGACAGAACAGAATAACGGCTAACTCAAAGATGCACAGCCCGGTACATGAATAATTCCCGTTAGACATTGGTGGAGAAATCTAACCTGGACACACACTTATGGAGATAACTGACCTCTGGGGAACCTGAATGGTGATCTGTGAATTTCCACAACTGTAACAATATATATATATATATATATATATATATATATATATATATATATATGACACACCAACATCTCTCACCTGTGAATGGAGGGAATAGCCAATCAGCTCTCACCTCATCAACTCAACCCAGGTGGCGCTTACCTTGTGGAGGCCTTCTTGGGTTGCTTTATGCAGCTTCTTCGGCTGGAGGAGTGTGGGAGGTGTCAATTATTTATATAATCCTAGCCGTTCCTCAATCGTTTCATTGGGCTACTTGCTTGAGTGCTGAAGCCACTTGGCAAGGGCTCCACAAGCTGCTTGGATGTTCGTTTGGAAGCCTGGGCTATACACAACAAATGTGCCCGCACTGTCACTCTGCACAACACAATCAAAAATACACTGATCGACGTACAATGTTTAGGCCCCATCCAGCTGCATTGGGCCCCACGGTGTCAAGCCTGTCGTTTGCAAGTTTGTAAGTCATGGTGTGACAGCAGACGGCGGTGTAAATGGCTATTTTTTTAATCACAGTTGTTGTCGTTTTTGAAAATAATATTACATATCGATATTCAACACCATGTTAGGTGATAATGTAAATTAAGTGCCCCAACAGTGACCTGCAAAAGTATTCACCCCCACTCAATAATTCCACATTTAGATGAACTACAAATTATGTAGAAACAATTTTTCCAAATGAACAATTTTATTCATAACTGAAAAGATCAAACAAAACACTATTGTAGTTGGAAGAGGTTACAAGCCAGGAATACCTTTTAAAAACAAGTAAAAATCAAAATTCAGTGTTGTAAAAGTATTCACCCCCTGAGGTCAGTCCCTGGTGGAAGCCCCTTTTACAGCAATAACTGCTTTGAGTCTTTTTGGGTCGGTCTCTACCAGATTTGTACAGTGAGGTGGTGAAATCTCACCTGAAATGTTCAGTTCGGTTCAAGTCAGAACTTTGACTGGGACACTAAAGAACATTTATTTTATTCTTTTTCAGCCACTCCAGCTTGGCTTTATCTTTGTGCTTTGGATCATTGTCCTGCTGAAAAGTGAATCTCCTCCCCAGTTTCAGATCCATGACTGACTCCAGCAGGTTTTCATCAAGGATTCTCCTGGACTTCACATCATCCATTGTCCCTGCTATCCTGACAAGCTTGCCAGTCCTTGCAAATGAAAATCAGCCCCATAACGTGATGCTGCCAGCAGCATGTTTGACAGTAGGGATGGTGTTCACTGGGTGATGTGCAGTGTTAGGCTTCCGTCAGAAGTAACCCTTTGAATTAAGACCAAAAAGATCAATTTTTGTTTCGCAAGATCACAAAAAGTTTCTCCACGTGCCCGCAGTATCATTATGATGCTTTTTTGCAAACTCCATTTGAGCTTTTAGTTTTCTTCATGGCTTCTTTCTTGCCACCTGTTCATAGAGGCCAAGTTGTGTGGGGAACACGATATTGTTGCTTGATTGCAGATCTTTCAAATCTTTCAGATCTTTCAAAGTCAATGTTGGATTTACGGTGACATCCAGAACGAGTTTCAACCTGATCAACCAGCTGTTGAGTTGGACGTCAGGGATGTTACCATCCCCATTGCTGACCCTCCAATCAACTGTGATCCACCTTCGTTTGTGGAAACACAGGCTGCGGTGAACCACTTGAAATGGGGTAGAGCTCCTGGGATCTGTGGCATCCATGCTGAACTTCTCAAGGCTGGTGGAAATGCTGCACTCGTGTCGTTTCATAAAGTTCTGTGCTCTGCCTGGAACACAGGCATCATCCCAACTGACTGGAAGAGGGGCCGTCTTGTCCCTCTATGGAAAGGGAAGGGTGATCGCCAGGATTGCATCATCTACCAAGAGATGATGCTGCTCTCAGTGACGGGCAAGGTCTTTGCTCAGTGAGTTCTTGATAGGGATCGCCACCATCTGCTTGAGCACAAACGTCCAGAGCAGTCAGGCTTTACAACATAGAGGTCAACGATTGACCGTATCCTTGCTCTTTGGGTTCTCACCAAATGCAGATGAGAGTTTCAGCAGGGGCTACTTGCAGCCAATGTTGATCTTTGTAAAGCGTTCGATTCAGTGAATTGGGATTCCCTCCAGAGGATACTTGATCTTCACGAGGTGCCAACAAAACTGATCAATCTGATGTCTGAACTCTACTCTGGTACTGAGAGTGCTGTAAGATGTGGTGGTACCATTTCCGACTTATTTCCAGTTGTTACTGGAGTTCAACAGGGGTGTGTACTGGCCCCCACACTTTTCAGTACTTGTATGGACTGGATTCTATAGAGGATGGCAGAGAGATCAAGCTGCGGTGCATCGTTTGGGAATGTCAAGATCTCTGACCTTGATTTCACAGATGATCCAGTCATCTTTGTGGAGACTCTAGATATCCCTTTGGGGTCCTCAAGGTGCTGATTGAGGAGTCAGAGCTGCTGGGATTATGGGTTTCCTGGGTCAAAATTAAGTTCCAGGCATTCAATGACATATTTGATGCTGCTGTCTTGTCGGCACCTGTTTGTGGTGAGGATGTTGAGGTCATGGAGAGAATCACTTAGCTTGGAAGTGATATTAATGTCTCTGCTGGCTATGAGCCAGAGGTCAATGGACGTCTGCGCCAGGCCTGGGGAGTCAAGGCTTCACTGGATTGTGGGGTGTGATGCTGTCAGTGCCTGTGCAGGAGGATGAAGGTCCAAGTCTTCAGGTCCTTGGTGCTTCCAGTCTTGCTCTACGGATGTCAGAATTGGACTCTGACCAGGGATCTGAGATGGCGACTTAATTCCTTTGATAAAGGTCTTTTCAGAGAATCCTTGGCTATCGCTGGTCGTACTGTGTCCAACAAACGATTGCTGAGAGAGACTCAAATGAAATTTGTTACCTGCATAGTCCATAAGCATTAGTTGAGGCTGTATGGACATGTGGCTCATTTTCCTGATGCTGACCCTGGTCACCAGATTCTCTTAGCAAGTGAGCCTCATGAGAGGAAGTGGCCAATGGGCCAACCATGAGCCTTGTGATTGGAGCAGGTTGATCAGCAACTCAAGGAGATGGGGATGGGCCAGGCATCTGCCTGGGGGATGGCCAGACAGAGGCCCCTGGAGTACCGGCGGAAAGTGGACTCAGCGACGCGCTGCTCCAGCGCATGCTCCCATACGTGACCTGACCTTCCTGATTGCCCAGATGCTTAGGTTGGATTGGTGACCTTATCTGGGTAGTGTCTGGGTGGTACGATTCGTCTTCCACTTCTTACGAATGGATTTCACAGTACTCAAGGAGATAATGAGTGATATGAAATATTCTTATAATCCTCTCCTGAACTGTGCTTCTCCACCACTTTATGTCTGACATCTTTAGAAAACTTATTGGTCTTCAAGTTTACCTTGGAGGTTGACCAAGTGAGTTTCACCTTCAAACTCCGAAGATAAGTGGGGGAGATTATTTTTTAAGTTAAACCACTGATTACATACAGGTGAAAGCTATTAAACATATTTTGTTACCTTTCAAACAAATAATTTACTCCTGAAGTATTTTAGGGTTAATTAGGGAAAGAGTTTGAATACTTAAGTAACTGAAAATCATCTGATTTTTCTCTGTTAATCAAACTTATTCACATTTTATCTGCACTTTTGTTTTATCTTTATCACTTTGGAATGGTTTGTGAAGATTCTATATGATGAGTTTAAATTGAAAGCATCATGAATCTCAGAGGGTGCATACCCCCGCCACATAATGCCTGATCCACAGGAACCATATCAGGCACAATACATTTTTGAAATATGATGCTATACAGAACTATATCATTTTTGGCCCAATCTCTCAGTGGTGAAGAATCATTTTAAAAGTTAAATAAACCTCGTATCCAGATCCGGATTCGGATCTTCATTAAAATCGAAGGAATTAGTCTTTGAGACACACGCAACCTGCCCACCAAGTTTCATCCAAATCGGTCAACAACTTTCTGAGATATTGTACTATATATAGTTTTTGGCCCTATCTCTCAATGGTGAAGAATCATTGAAAAAAATTCTAGTTGTCGGATCCGAATCAGGATCCTCACCAAAATATAATCGGCAATTCCTTGTCAAACAATCAATCTGATAGCAAAATTTCATCTGGATCCGTCCACAACTTTTTGAGATATCCTGTACACAAACAGACAAACACACAGACAGGCAGGCAGACAGACAAACAAACAAACAGACAGAAAGGGGTGAAAACATAACCTTCACTTTCGATGGTGGAGGCAATAAGCTCAAGTCAGGTCAGGTATGGGAGCATGCGCCAGAGCAGAGTGTCACTGTGTCCACTTTCCACCGGTACTCCAGGGGCCTCCGTCTGGCCATCCTCCAGGCAGATTCCTGGCCCATCCCCATCCCCATCCCCATCTCCTTGAGATGCTGATCAACCTGCTGCAATCACTAGGCACGTGGTCGGCCAATTGGCCTCCGCCACTCACGAGACTCCGCTGCTGAGATAATTTGGTAAGCAGGATCAGCATTAGGAAAACGAGCCACATATCCATACAGCCGCAGCTGATGCTCATGGACCATGCAGGTAACAAATCTCATTTGAGTCTCTCTAAGCAACCGCTCCTTGGACACAAAGTCTGACCTGCGATAGCCAAGGATTCTCCGAAGAGACCTGGTACCAAAGGAATTAAGTATCCATCTCAGATCCTTGGTCAGGGTCCAAGTCTCCCATCCACAAAGTAAGACTGGAAGCAAAAGGACCTGAAGACTCGGACTTTCGTCCTCCCGCACAGGAACCAGCCTTGCCACACCCCATGATCCAGTGAATCCATGACTCAAAAGGCCCAACCCAGATGTCTATTGACCGCTGACTCACAGCCAGCAGAGACATGAATATCACTGCCAAGGTAAATGAATCTCTCCACGACCTCAACATCTCCACCACAAACAGGCACAGACAGGACAGCAGCATCCAACATGTCATTGAAAGCCTGGATCTTAGTTTTGATGCAGGAAACCCATAACCCCAGTGGCTCTGACTTCTCATTCAGCAATTCGAGGGCCCCCAAAAGGATATCTAGAATCTCCACAAAGATGACTGCATCATCTGTGAAATCAAGGTCAGAGATCTTGATCTTCCCAAATGATGCAAACACAGCTTGATCTCTTCGACATCCTCCCGAGAATCCAGTCCGTACAAGTGCTGAAAAGCGTGGGGGGGGGGGGCAGTCCACACCCCTGACAAACTCCAGTAACAACTGGAAATAAGTCAGAGCTGGTACCACCACATCTCACAGCACTCTCACTACCAGAGTAGAGTTAAGACATCAGATCGATCAGTTTTAGTGCCACCCCATGAAGACCAAGAATCCTCCAGAGGACATCCTGATTCACTGAATCAAACCCTTTACAGAGATCAACATAGGCTGCAAGCAGCCCCTGCCAAAACACTCGTCTGCGTTCAGTTAGGACCCGAAGAGCAAGGATACGGTCAATCGTTGAACTCTTTGGTGTAAAGCCTGACTGCTCTGGACGCTGGTGCTCAAGCAGATGGTGGCAAACCCTACCAATAATTATCCGAGCAAAGACCTTGCCCCACACAGAGAGCAGCGTCACCCCTCGGTAGTTGTTGCAGTCTTGGCGATCACCCTTCCCTTTCCAGAGAGGGACAACAAGGCCCCTCTTCCAGTCAGTTGGGATGATGCCTGTGTTCCAGGCAGAGCACAGAACTGCATGCAATGACACGAGTGCAGCATTCCCATCAGCCTTGAGAAGTTCAGCATGGATGCCACAGATCCCTGGAGCTTTACCCCATTTCAACCGGTTCACCGCAACCTATTTTTCCACAAGCTGAGGTGGACCACAGTTGATTCGAGGGTCAGCAACAGTTATTGTAACACGCCTGACATCCAACTCGACAGCTGCTGGATCAGTCTGGTACAACGGCTCAAAGTAACCGGCCCAGCGGACCTTCACTTTGGACTCCTCTGTCAAGAGCCAAGCACTCTCTGCTCTTACTGCAGTACACCGAGGGATGGGCTTCGATGAATGCAAGGCGCGAATTCACCTGTAAGCAGGAGAATCACTTGACCACAGGTGATGCTCTACTCCCTCACAGATTCCTCGCACACAGGCCTCCCTGTCCACCCTTAGTGCACGTACAGTTTTACGCCTCAGCTCCCTGAACAGCTCAGCTCTGCCATTCAGCCTGGCCCTACGACTCTGGCCAATGGTATCCAGTGTCACTTGAGAGACAAAATTATTTTTCACCCAACGGTGAGTTCCAAGACATCCAACGGCAACATCAAGGACGGTGGTCTTGAAGGCACTCCACAACTCTTCAGGACCAGACCAGACCCCCCAAATCTCAACTCAGCCTGTTTGAAAACACCTCAGCTACCCTCTCATCTTTGAGCTTGCCAAACATCCAGCCGAGGCTGGAATGGTTCCATTCTCCTGGAATTCAGGTACAACTTCAGAGTTGCTACAACAAGCCGGTGGTCAGTATTGAGGAACTGAGCACTGCAGTAGACCCTGCAGTTCTGGATCATCCTCCAGAGACCGTCAATGAGGACATGGTCAATCTCCTTTGCCACACCTCCAGCGTTGGAATACCAAGTCCAGCGATGAACTTGTGGGCGCTGAAACCATGAACCAGCCACCCTAAGTCCATGACTTCTTGCAAAGTCAAGGAACTTAGTGCTATTCTGGTTCATAGTTCCTTACCCATGGGGACCAACACACACCTCATAACCATCCCTATCAGTTCCAGTCGATGCATTGAAATCCCCCAAGACTAGAAGTGTATCTCGTCTGGGGCACTGATCAACCACAGACTCGAGTGTGGCGTGGAATCCATCCTTCACGGTGAGGTCACTCGCCTCAGTCGGAGCATTGACAGAGACCAGGGAAATGACACCTAAGGAGTGACGAATCCTTCGTCTCATAAAACGCTCGTTGACCGGTGTTATCTCAATTATTGTTGGAGTCAGCTTATTGGACAGAACTACAGCAACTCCTTGGGAATGGTAACCATCAGTGACCAGACCAATCGTAAGTGTAACCACCAGCCATGATCTCGCCGCAATCCACTCTCTCAACCTCAGAGAGAGCTGCAATACCGATGTCGAAACGCTTGAGCTCAGATGATAACAGAGACAGGTGATCATCTTCTCTTAGGGATAGGACATTCCAGGCACCCACCCAGAGGGACCACCTCAGGTTAACCCAAGGAGATCGCCATCTCGTGAACGACACCTCAGCACCACTCCGACACACTCTCCCACAATATGACCCGGGAATGTTACCCCGTGGTTTCCCTCCTATCATCAAAGATTGGGGGTCCCGAAGGCTTTGCCCCAATGCCGTCATCCGATGAGCTGCCCTGTGAAGGGAAGCTGCACAGGAGGTACTCCCATGGAGTGGGTTTTCAGATTTTTTTGCGTTTTTGTGTTTTGCGGAATGAAGGGTTTTACGGTGGCTGGAGTGCAAATCCTGCCACCAACCTCCTAATAAGAAGTGACCCAACTGCAGGAGGACGTCCACAGACACAGTTGGGCACTAGATATGGATGGCCCTTGGCTCACAAGGAGCTCCTCCGCCCTTTGACAGGTTTTGTTTTTAATCCTGCTGGGTATCCATATCCAAACACCCTCCTCACCAAAATAACTTGGTGGGGGAGACGGTTTAGTCGCCGACAACCCGACCATGGGACAGGTTAGTACAGGTTTACATGTTACCTGTAGCAAGTCACAGATCTAATCTGCCCTGACCTGTCAAAATAACCATAGGTGGCATCAAATTGTGAAAACTTTTACAGGGAAGTGAATACTTTTGCACGACACTATAAACGTGTGTTCCGTTGTCTTAGTTAAATATGAGAAAAGTTTGAAATGTAACCTTCACCTCGGAGCGATCATGCCGACCTGGTGGAGTAAGTACTTCAGATGTATTTCGGAGAGAGTGGCTTCCAAAACCCAAGCTCATTGCAGATGTTGCAGAGAATGTAAGAGCAGATGAATGAACAGCAGGTGTGAACTCCTTCGTTCATCATTCATTCCTTGCACCTCTTGCTCACTCTGAGAGATTGGAGTCTCGTGTGTTCATGAACACCTGTGGAATTTACTGTGAATCCTCTTTCCATCCATCCCTTCCATCCATATCTTCCCTCTGCCCATTCATCCATCCCTTCCCCCAATCTATTTGTTTGGCCTCGCTCCCTCACCCCTCCTTCCTCTGTCATCCCTCTTCCAACTTTCATGAAGTGATAATTTCCCACAGGTGGTTGTGTTGTGGTTTCGAGGTGGTTATGTTGTGCTGTGTTGTATGTGTTGTGTTTTGAGGCGGAGTGTCGGGGATTGTGCATGGTGGGTGGATGGACACTTTTTTGGCGGCCATGGCTGCTGCTCGCTTCGATTCCACAGTTTTGAAATTTGGGATTTGGCTCTGCTTGAGAGATTTTGGGACTTATCGCATTTTGGTTGTAAAACCTGTGCTGAAATTAAATAAAGGCATGAACAATGGCATCTCCAGGTGTTTATAAGCATTACAGCTAGGGTGTGATGAGCTGCAGGGTCTCTTGACCTGAGCTGGGTTTTGTGGTTTGGACTGGGGGGTAGGGCTTATTTGCGGCAGATCTGGCTGCTGGAGGGTGTTCATTTGGCTGGTTCACGCATTTTTAGCTCTCCAGGTGGTGTGTCACCCCATTGGAGAGATACAGTTGCAGAGCAAGTCAACAAGGTGGCAGCCAGGATTCGAGTCACACACCTCAAGGGAAGCCCATGTTATAATCTCCTCAAAATTATATGCTGCTCTTTAAAAGTGACAGGTGGTTTGCTGTCCTGTTTGAACATTGTTTTAACATACCCCATTTTGTTCAATCCTGTACTAATGCTCGCAGATGGGACCATCAGCAGATCCCCCCCAACCCCCCAATCACCTTCCCTTCAAATCCCACTACAAAACAAGAACAGAACACCTCCTTCCCCTCCCTGCTCCCCCATCCTCGTCATTCCCACCCCCCTCCTGGAGTGTATATAGCAACACGTGATGAAGCATCGCTCTCTCCCCCCTCCCCCTCATTTCATCGCTCTCCCCACCTTCCTTGCTCTCCCCTCTTCACACACCCTTCTCTGCCTCTTCTGTCTCTCTCCCCTCCCCCTGTCTCGCTCCCCTACCCCTCCCTTCTCACTCCCCATCACTCCCTCCCCACTCCCCATCACTCCCTCCCCTCTCTGAGTATTCCCTTCAACGATGCGACGAAGGGTGGTATCTGCTCATACTATAATACATCATAGTTTTGACTGTGTTTACTTTGTAAAATGTTAAGCTGTGTCGTAATGTTGCCCAAAATGGCGACATAATGCACATCTATAAATGAGTTGTCCTTTTCGCTCATTTTCAACGATTCCAATTATTCCCACTTTGTGGTGTCTTGGCGGGAGGGGGCGACTTTGGGGGATGACGATTCTGGCCGAAGCCTCTCTCGAAATAACTGATTAGACTTGACATGGCTGGCCAATCGATGTTCGCATGTGGCAGGAGTTTGTGATATTTTCACGGTGATGGGGATAACTCTCCCCCGAGAGATGTTTCACGTCCACCCGAGGGGCGAGGACACAGTTTTTTGTTTTTTTTTGTTTGTTTGTTTTTTTTTTGTATACCTTGGTCGAGGCTCGTATGAGAGCTAA
>BROF01004666.1:0-21550 GCA_024346535.1 Eptatretus burgeri
AGATAGTAAAAGAAAAACGGCTATCCTGAAGAGTCGCAGCCCTCATGAATAACATTTATTCCCTCCAGACAACGGGTTTGGCCCTAACTACACATATACTTACCGAGATATCTCACCTAAGGGACCTGAATGGTGGTTTGCGAATTTGGTCAACCACAACAATATAAATATAAATACAAAATCGAGGACAAAGACTTTGAGGTAATGGTTGCTGAAAACAAACGAAAAATAGAAATGATAGCAAGGAAGATTAAAAAAAAACGATGACAGTCAACATTGGGAGAAAACAAAACCAGATGTTTGGCAAAAGCAAAGTGTATCAAATTCCACTGGAAAAGATAAATGAGTATTTCTGGAAAGAAATTAATGAAGACCCAAAATAACACAATAAGGAGGTGGAATGGATGTTACACTTGGAAAAGAAAAACATACCATATTGTATTTAAGTGAAATTACCCCACTAAGAATTGATGAAGAAAGAATTTTTTTTTTTAAAGACATCAAACTTTAAAAACCTTGGCCCAGATAGAATTCCAAACTTCTGGATAAAACGACGTCATGCTTTCCACAATAATGACGCTCGAGTATTCATTGAACTTATCCAAGAGGAAAATGTAATGGATTAGTGGCTCACAGAAGGTAACCCCTTCCTCATCCCAAAATTTGAAGATGCCTGGTGTGAAGATGGCTGGTGTGTCTGAAAAATTTGAAGATTCAAAAATTGAAGAGAAGGTAACTACCTCACAAATATAGACCAATATGCCTGGTGTTGGCTGAATGGTTAGGGTGGCAGGCTTGGGATCCACGGGTCCGAATTTCAAATCCCGCTCGGCTGTTGATCTAATACCAGATGGGGTTAACTCGGCCTGTCATCCTTCTGAGGTCGGCGTGCCAGCATGTTGGTATCCTGTGTCGGAGTGGTGACCCATCCAGGATTGTGCCCAATAGCCAAGGAGACTGCTTAAGCAGCATCAATGCTCTGCACAGAGTATGGGTCCAATAGATGGATGGATAGACTAATAAAACACGTCTCACAACAACATACAAACTTCAAATGGGAATCATCACAGAAATGATGTATGATCATCCAACACAAAGAGGAGGCCAAGAGAAAGAACAGAAGGGATGTAAGAGAGGATGCGATGGAATAATAGACCACCTACTACTAAACAAGGCCATCATAATAAAATACGCAATTTGGTGTCTGACTGACCATGATACATTCGGTTGTTATTCATCACATCTCAACCAAATTTAACAGGACTAAAAGTCACACGACAGAGGCTGTCACAACTTAATTCTCCACCCCCACCCCCGTTACCCAATGGGGTTTTCCACCTTGGGCAAAATCTATGTTAAGGTGCATTGACCCTATGCACTAAGCGAGTGACGTCACAGCGGAAGGTAAGGCCCCGCCATATTGAGTGGCAAAAAATCATGACGACCACGCACGTGTCACACGATCTTCTGGGCTATTTCCATGGATTAGATGATATTTCTAAGAGCTTCTACGAAAAACTGAAGCTGTGTGGTCTTAGTGAAGATCCTTATATTATTTCAAAGGATAAATGGACAACAGAAAGGACATTTTGGCCTCAAATCGTTTTCCCTGACATCTATGTTTACCTCGTTGAAACGTCGAGTCCTTACACCCAAGCCAGCCTGAAAGCCTTCACGAGTATGGACGCTTACTTGTATTATGTCGCCGGGTTTGTTAGTGACATAATTTCGACGAAAGCTGACAAGAACTGTATTATTGTGAGGGTAAAGGTAAGCCTGTTTTCTTTCATTTCACTATTATTGTATTATCGTTGTTGCTTGTTTTGTTCAGCAACCAGCGTCACTTTTTTAACCTGACTGCTGCCACAAGTTAATATCAAGTGAAGCTCTTGTCGAAATGCTGCTTGTAGAAAATCTTTGTTCGTCAGTTTGCTTACAGATACATTCTATTTTTTCCATGACAAACATCCGGTGTAATGCCACGCTGCTGTGGATATTTCCAAGTGCTAGTTTTTTTATGTATTATACATATCGATGTGACTTGTAGTGAAAATGTTACTGATTTTTTTTTTTTCTAATTTCTAAAATGCAATTTAAAAAACTATTTAATTTAATCTGCGATGTAATAGCAATAAGACAAGTTTCGAGGAAACAACTCAGAACTGTGCGCGTTAGGCCTAAGTCACATTTGCCACGGCGGCCGTGGGGTCTCCAAAATCTATGGCCACGAGCAATTATACAGTGGCCGCAGTATTTCCACGGTCACACAATGTAGCGGTCACATATGTTTTTATTTTTCGGGGAGCCGCACAGCGTATTTAGAAATTGTGGAGACCGAAAATGTGGGGTTGCTGTACGGTCTTTGATTTGATGTCGCACGGTGACCTTAAGGGGACCCTGCGGCCGCCATATAATTTTCAAGGCAGACGCAAGGTAGCCTCAAGGTGGCCGCATTGGAACCGCAGGGGGGGGCCCAAAGGCGAAAGTGGGGCCAGACAGACGGTAACGAATGGGTTAAAATGTTTGTTTTTTTTTACCGGGTATTTTTTTTTTCGGCATGTCGAATTGCTACGGCAAACGTAGAAATTAAAAAAGTTTTAACTCCGCGTTATAATTCCACGGCGCCCCTACGGCCTGTAAAAGATAGCCAAACGACGTAGGGCCACCCTGAGGCCACCGCAGAAACTCTGCGGCCGCCGCACGTTTCTGTCAATTCAGAGGGCGTACGGCCGCCGTAGAGCAAATGTGGCTTAGGCCTTAGACAGCTGTTTGAAAGGCGATTTAGCCTATCTCATCCTGTCAATAAAACAAGGCATATAATGCATTTCAATGATACAAATCAGACAATATTTTGTATCCATCAGCTATTTAATACCAACTACTGAAATAACGTATCAGAAATTAGTTACATACCGGAGACAAAATGAAGGCCACACAACCAGTCATGTTCGCCTGGTCGCCATTTTTCTCTTCTCAGAACCGATATCCAAAGATTTCGTCGGTCGACTTCGGCGGGAAAGCGGTAAAACTGCCCTCCAGAGCCTTTGGTATATCGCTGAGTACATCCCGGGGCACAACAACTCTTACACATTCGCAGAAAAAAAAAAATCGCTTGCTTGGAAATAACGGTGTAGTTGAAGTGGAGACTATCGGTTGTTTTGGACGCGGTATACTGTACTTGCCACTCAATATGGCGGAGCTGCCGCAGTCACGTGACCGGTGACGTCATCTGAATAAGGCCTATTGGCTGTTATTTGTTTATCGTGATTTTCCAAGGCTGCTTTTAATAACAAGTCATAACAATAATGATTATAGCATAATATTCATGTTGTTACAAAACAATATTAGCACGAAGTGTGGTGGAGACCAGGACTGTGATGCTGTAACCTCCTTGAGAGGTTTTTTCCAAAAATGCAAAGTTAAGGTGTATAAATAGCTTGTCATGGTGTTTTGTGGGCGCAGCTACCGGAAGTAAAAAAATTATAAACTACAAACATGTACGGTTACCTTTTTAAACAGTCACTACTAGTATTATTAATAATAATAATAACACTATAAACAATGGTAATAGTAATCATAATTGGCAATAATAATAAGGATAATAACATGACCGTCCTCCCCCACTCGGTGCTCAAGTGGGGAGCAGGTGTACTAGTGATCAAAAATTTCAAAACTAGAAGAACCAAACTGTCCACAGCCTGGATAAATGAAAAAAAATAAACTTACGAGAGTGTCCCGCGTTTATGGATGATAAAATTCATGCAAGTGTCTGAGATTAACCCCAACTCATCAAACTGATTGAGAAAGCAATAGAGTTCTGAAACATAACATTGATATTACAGCACTCTGAACGGAAGATTGAAATACCAGGAGTGAAGATACGAAGAGGGACCTTCCAGGGAGATCGTCTTTTGGCCCTCCTTTTTTTTTACCTGGCTCTGGACTCACTGAGAAACTTAATTCATGAGCCAAGACATGGATCCACCCTAACATCCAATAAGAGTATGCACAAAGACACAACAAAGGGAACACATCTGTTATATGTCGATGATTTTAAACTCTGCACAGAAGGATGAAAAATTGGCAGAAATGAAAGTAGTGAAATAGTACTCTGATGACATTCAAATATCATTTGGCCTCAAGAAGTGTGCCAAGAGCACATTCGTACAAGGTAAACCAACATAAACGAAAAATGAAAAAAAAATCGACCTAAATACAACAATACCAAAGCTGGAAAATGAAGCATCATATAGTATACGAGTATATACCTTGGAGTGGAAGAGGGCCACCAAATATGTCACAAAACAAATATGCAGAACATTTACCAAAGAATACTGTAATGGTCCTCATAGTGCAGCAGATAATCATAACAATTGTGCAAATTATGACTAAAGCATGAAATTTTTACCAGTGTTAGTATATACCATAAGCTTCATTTTCAGATCGGGAGGTAAGTCAGATTTGACCTCTGAGGATAGTGAGAGGTCAATGACCTCAATTACATTGAAATTGTCATTTTTTTTCTCGATTCTGGTGCAGTTTGTCTGTTTTGGGAATCATTAAAAAGGTATGTTGCCATGTGTTGGTCCCTTTATCTTCGGGAGAGCCTTTATACATAATCACAGGATGCAACCATGACTGAACAAGTGCTTTAAATGAGGTCAGTGACCTCAGAAAACAAATGTATTGAAATACACATTTAGGTTATTGTGGTGTCCAGAACAGCTTGCATGAAACTGTGTTGTAAGATCATCTGTGCAACCTTAATTTTCGATGTGCACTGAACATAGTCTATAAGCTTAAAGTACAGTGAGGTCAGTTACCTCAGACACTTGTATAGTACATACCGGTACATGTAATACACACACATTATCCATATAGACACATAAATATAAAGGTGTCTGATTGCACCTAACAGTCTCCCGAACATGCACATAATGCAGTGCACTCGAGTGCTGCCTTGGTGCACTTGCAGCAGTCGGTACATCCCTTCTCGCAGCCTCAGTGGATCAGTTTGTGGCAAGATTTTGATGCCTCTGGCAGTGTCGTCCAAAGAGGCTGCCATCCAGAGGCCTCCTTTGTCCAGCCCCAGTCAGATGGGATTGGTAACTGTGGATTCAGGACCAGAGTTTGGTTCCAGCAGTTGCCCTGGAGAGATGCACGCTTGATGTGCTGCTGGAGTGCTGCCTGCATTGGGGGAATGTTTTCTAGAGCCCTAGACTTGTGTGCGAAGAGCTGTTTCCTAGCATCATTCACTTCCATGGTGTCACTGGTGCGGTCATACATCAGCACAACGAAGCGTTCCAGCAGTGACTGACTCCTCACTGACATCACTTAGCATGCGTAAGAGTTCTTCAAAGGCATCAGTCACCTGTGGGAACACTTTCCAAATCTCCCAGGCAGTCTTCTTCCCTCTGCCAGCGAAAGAAGACACAGTGTCGCACCCTGTGAGGGCATGGAAGATGGGGAGAGTAGCATATTGTCTTGGGTTCATGGCGGCAGCCAGTTGGTGAACAGCTATGTACCGGAAGCTGGATCCAGTACCAAGAGCTATCCACGGCTCATCAGGATTGATGTTGTTGAATGAAGCCACAGCCAGTACCACAACATCAGTATCCACAGTGCGTATGGCCACCTTCCTGATCCCCTTCTGCACAGAATCTGCCACATGTAGAAGCAGGCGAGTGTCCGCCTCCTCATGTGAACATGGGACGAGGCTGGTCAAGTCAGCCTCGGCAGGAGAGCACAGGACCTCAGTTCCACATGTTGCATACATTTCCTTGCCATCTGCTATTGGAAGACGAATGGCCTCTCGTGACAGGAAACCAAAGAGCTCAGTCTTGTTTTGATCCACACGAAGGAAGTCCTTCCAGTTCTTAGGCGTGACGGTAGAGGGAGCCATTCTCTTCCTGACGCCCTTGCCCCTCTTCTATCTGGTCGTGCCTTTCAGGCTGTCAGGTAGATATAAATCCCAGATGAGTTCGAGTCTGTTGACCTTTTCGAGTTGAGTGGAGATGTAAGGTGCAAAGACCGTGTTCACCTACTCTTCAAAGGTCTTTGCCGTTACAGAATTGAGCATTTGAACAATAACTGCTCCATCAAGGATTGTGGCATCAACCCCAGGTGCGCTTGTGGTTTCGGGTTGGTCTGATTTCAGGCAGTGTAGTAGATCTGCTTCGACTCCAAGGCGCAGTTTTCCTCCTGTTGATAATGCTGGTGGGGCTGCCTGGTTCTCGTGGCAGAAGAACTGGTCCAGATCCCCATCACATGATTGGCAGGCAATATACAGCCTCGAGAAGAGACCACAGTCACTCTTCACTGCGGTGAGTTGGATCTGCTGCTTTGACTGCGTCTTGATCTGTGGCCGACTGAAGAGTGGAAACTTGTTC
The DNA here is from genome assembly GCA_024346535.1 of Eptatretus burgeri. Lineage (NCBI taxonomy): Eukaryota > Metazoa > Chordata > Myxini > Myxiniformes > Myxinidae > Eptatretus > Eptatretus burgeri. The sequence goes on from BROF01004666.1 coordinate 6,390, forward strand.
ATGGGCAGTGTTTCTGTAACTGGCTTCGTGCATTGTTCCAGTCTTTCTTCAACAAACTTTGTGTACTGCTCCTCACAAAGGGACTCAATCTTCCTCACAGTTTCTTCCAATGGGGTCTCCATGATGTCTCTTGTGTCAAGGACCAGTAGGTCAAAGCTCGACATCTGTAAATAACTACCAACACTGTGTGGAATATGTAGACACTTTTATTGGAACACAAATGCATGGTTTGTACATCATAAACATGTTTACCATTAACCAATGACGCCAAACATCAATATTTTGATACTTTGAGGTCATTGACCTCTCACGGTCCTCAGAGGTCAAATCTGCCTTACCTTCCGATCTGAAAATGAAGCTTATGGCATGTACTAACACTGGTAGAAACTTCATGCTTTAGTCATAATTTGCACAATTCTTATGATATGAGAGATTATCAGCTGTGCTATCATAATGATAATGTTAAAATGATTCAAAACCTCCCCTTAATAATGTCAAGATCTCTGACGTTGATTTCACAGATGATGCAGTCATCTTTGCGGAGACTCTAGATATCCTTTTAGGGGCACTCAATGTGCTGAATGAGCAGTCGGAGCTGCTGGAATTACGGGTTTCCTGGGTCAAAACTAAGATCCAGGTTTCAATGACATCTTGGATGCTGCTATCTCGTCTGTACCTGTTTGGGGTGCGGATGTTGACGTCACGGAGAGATTCGCTTACCTTGGCAGTGATATTCATGTATCTGCTGGCTGTGAGCCAAAGGTCAACAGACATCTGGGTCGGGCCTGGGGAGTCATGGATTCATTGGATCATGGGGTGTGGCGCTGCAGGAAAGTCTGAGTCTTCAGGTCCTTGGTGCTTCCAGTCTTGCTCTACAGATGTGAGACCTGGACTCTGACCAGAGATCTGAGATGGCGACTTAATTCCTTTGGTACCAGGTCTCTTTGGAGCATCCTTGGCTATTGCTGGTCGGACTTTGCGTCCAACGAGCGATTGTTGAGAGAGACTCGAATGAGATTTGTTACCTGCATTGTCTGAGAGCATCAGCTGCAGCTGTATGGATATGTGGCTCATTTTCCTGATGCTGATCCTACTCACCAGATTCTCTCAGCAAGGGAGTCTCATGAGTGGAGGAGGCCAGTGGGCCGACCACGTGCCTCATGGTTGCAGCAGGTTGCCCATCATCTCAAAGAGATGGGGATGGGCCTGGCATCTGCCTGGGGGATGGCCAGATGGAGGCCCCTGGAGTACCGGCGGAAAGTGGACGCAGCGACGCGCTGTTCTGGCACATGCTCCCATACCTGACCTGTCGGAGTGGTGCTGAGGTGTCGTCCACCAGACGGCGGTCTCCTTGGGTTAACCTGAGGCGGTCCCTTCGGGTGGATGCCTGGAATGTCCTATCCCTAAGAGAGTATGATCACCTGTCTCTGTTATCACCTGAGCACAAGCGTTTGGACATCGGTATTGCAGTCCTCTCTGAGGTTCGGAGAACGGATTGTGGCAAGATCATGGCGGGAGGTTACACCTACTATTGGTCAAGTGACGCAAGTTGCTCTGATGGTTACCATTCCCAAGGAGTTGCTACAACTGTGTCCAATAAGCTGATTCCAATGATAAATGAGGTAACACCAGTCAACGAGCGTATTATGAGACTAAGGATTTGTTACTCCTTGGGTGTCATTTCCCTGGTCTGTGTACATGCTCCGATTGAGGCGAGTGATCTCACCATGAAGGATGCATTTTATGCCAGCTGGAGTCTGTGGTTGATCAGTGCCCCAGGCGAGATACATTTCTCATCATGGGAGATTTTAAAGCATCGACTGGAACTGGTGGGGATGATTATGAGATGTGTGTTGGTCCCCAGGGGTTTGGAACTGTGAACCGGAATAGCACGAACTTCCTTGACTTTGCAAAAAGTCATGGACTTAGGGTGGCTGGTTCATGGTTTCAGTGCCCACAGGCTCATCGCTGGGCATGACATTCCAACGCTGCCAGTGTGGCAAAGGAGATTGACCATGTGCTCGTTGATGGTTGTTGGAGAATGATCAAGAACTGCAGGGTCGACCGGTGGTCAGTATTGAAGAACAGGGACAGTTCCTCAATACTGACCACTGGCTTGTTGTAGCATCTCTTAAGTTGCACCTTAAATCCAGGAGAATTTACCATCCCAGCCTAAGCTGGATGTTGGCAAGATGAAGGATGAGAGGGTAGCCGAGGAGTTTGCGTACAGGTTGAGTGGAGATTTGGGGGGTCTGGGTGCTTTGTGGGATCCTGAAGAGTTGTGGAGTGCCTTCAATACCACCGTCTATGATGTTGCCAGTGGATGTCTTGGAACTCACCGGAGGGTGAAGAAGAATTTTGTCTCTCAAGGGACACTTAATACCATTGCTCAGAGTCGCAGGGCCAGGCTGATTGGCAGAGATGAGCTTTTCAGGTACCTGAGGCATAAAACTGTACGTGCCCAAAGGGGGGACAAGGAGGCCTATGTGCGAGGAATCTGTGAGTGGGTCGAGCATCACTTGTGGTCAAGTGATTCTCGTCCCGCTTGCAGGGGAATTCACGCATTGCGTTCATCCAAGCCCATCCCACGGTGTACTGCAGTTAAAGCAGAGGGTGGTGGGCTCTTGGCAGAGGAGTCCGAAGTGAAGGCCCGCTGGGCCGGTTACTTTGAGCGGTTGTACCAGGCTGATCCACCAGCTGTCGAGTTGAACATCAGGGGTGTTACAATCCCTATTGCTGACCGTCCAATCAACTGTGGTCCACCTTTGTTTGTGGAAACACAGGCTGCAGTGAACTGGTTGAAACGGAGTAAAGCTCCAGGGATCTGTGGCATCCATGCTGACCTTCTCAAGGCTGGTGTATACGATGTACTCATGTCATTGCATGCAATTCTGTGCTCTCCCTGGAACACAGGCATCATCCCAACTGATTGGAAGAGGGGCCTTGTTGTCCCTCTCTGGAAAGGGAAGGGTGATCGCCAGGACTGCAACAACTACCGAGGGTTGATGCTGCTCTCAGTGCCGAGTAAGGTCTTTGATCTGATAATTCTTGAGAGGGTTCGCCACCATCTGCTTGAGCACCAGCGTCCAGAGCAATCAGGCTTTACACCAAAGAGGTCAACGATTGACTATATCCTTGATCATCGGGTCCTCATCGAACGCAGATGACAATTTTGGCAGGGGCTGCTTGCAGCCTTTGTTGATCTCTGTAAAGCGTTTGATTCACTGAATCAGGATTCCCTCTGGAGGATTCTTGGGCTTCGTGGGATACCACCAAAACTGATCGATCTGATGATTGAAGTATACTCTCGTACTGAGAGTGCTGTGAGATGTGGTGGTACAATCTCTGACTTATTTGCAGTAGTAACTGGAGTTCGTCAGGGGTGTGTTCTGGCCCCCACACTTTTCAGCACTTGCTTGGACTGGATTCTGGGGAGGATGTCGGAGAGATCAAGCTGTGGTGCATCATTTGGGAATGTCAAAATCTCTGACCTTGATTTCGCAGATGATGCAGTCATCTTTGCAGAGACTCTCAATATCCTTTTGGGGGCCCTCAAGGTGCTGAATGAGGAGTCGGAGCCGCTGGGATTACAGGTTTCCTGGGTTAAAACTAAGATCCAGGCTTTCTATGATATCTTGTGTGCTGCTATCTTGTCTGTGCCTGTTTGTGGTGAGGATTTTGAGGTCATAGAGAGATTCACCTCCCTTGGCAGTGATATTCATGTCTCTGCTGGCTGTGAGTCAGCGGTCAACAGACGTCTGGGTCGGGCCTGGGAAGTCACGGATACACTGGATCATGGGGTGTAGCACTGCCGGTACCTGTGTGGGAGGATGAAAGTCCGAGTCTTCAGGTCATTGGTGCTTCCAGTATTGCTCTATTTATGTGAGACTGGGACTCTGACCAGGGTTCTGATATGGAGACTTAATTCGTTTGATACCAGGTCTCTTCGGAGAATCCTTGGCTATCGGTGGTCAGACTTTGTATTCAACGAGCGGTTGCTGAGAGAGACTCAAATGAGGTTTGTTACCTGCATAGTCCATGAGCGTCAGCTGTGGCTGTATGAACATGTGGCTCGTTTTCCTGACGCAAATCCTGCTCACCAGATTCTCTCAGCGAGGGAGCCTCGTGAGTGGAGGAGGCCAGTGGGCTGACCACGTGCCTCGTGGTTGCAGCAGGTTGAGATGGGGATGGGCCAGGAATCTGCCTGATGAATGGCCAGACAGAGGCCCCTGGAGTCCCGGCCAAAAGTGGACACAGCGACGCGCTGCTCTGGCGCATGCTCCCATACCTGAACTGACCTGACTGGCTCACCTTTGTACTTCTTGGGAAATTCCAATCTGGCCTTTCTATTTTTGGCACTGAGGAGAGGTTTACATCTTGCGGTTTAGCCTTTGCAATTCTGCTGTCGAAGTCTTCTACGAATGGTAGATTGTGATACTTTCACCACTGCACTCTGGCCGTTTTTGGTGACGTCATTGACAGTTGTTTTAGGGTTTTTATTGAAAGCTCTGATGAGTTTTCTGTCATCAACTCCAGTTGTTTTCCTTGGCCGACCTGGCCATTGTCCATTGCTAAGTACACTCGTGGTTTGTTTCTTTTCTCAAGATATTCCAAATTGGTGTATTTGCTATGCTCAATTTTTGTGCTATGCTTCCAATTAAATTATTCTGTTCTTTCAGCTTCCAAATTGCTTGCTTTTCTTTCATGGACAGTTCTCTGGTCTTCATGTTGGTTGAAGCTGAATGGCTCCAAAGGCAAAAACAAAGGTGAAAACTAAAACTGGACATTCACAGCTCTTTTATGTGTGAACAATCAATTTGAAATACAAATTTCTTGACTATACAGCAATAATAACAAATTTGACTTCACTGTTCCAATACTTCAGAAGGGCACTGAATCGAATTTGCACTCCACATATTTGCTCCTTGAACGTTGCCCATTTCTCTTATGCTGAAACCTTACTCTACTATGCCAAACTCTCACTCTTGACAGAATCCTTGCACACACAATATTATGGTTACTTGATCCAAAATGCTCCCTGACCCACTCCTCCATCCACCCATTGGGACCATACTCTGTTCAGAGCATTGGTGCTGCCGAGGCAGTCTCCTTGGCTATTGGGCACAATCCTGGATGGGTCGCCACTCCGACACAGTGTACCAGCATGCTGGCACTCATTTTGCCGACCTTGGAAGGATGACAGGCAGAGTTAACCCCACTTGGTAACGCCGAGTTAACCTCAACAGCTGTGCGGGATTTGAACTCAAGATGCTAGGATCCCAAGCCCACCACCCTATCCATAAAGCCAACACCAGGCATACCCCCCTTCTCCTCAACTATATTGGGAACATTACTTAAAAGGAGGTATAACACTGCACTCTCCCTCATGGGCTAAGCTACAAATTTAGTTTAAAAGTAATCCTCGACTAAATTCCTTATCTGCTCTGCCCTTTCCCTGTTCCTGGACGCAATCTACCTCTGTCAAGTTAAAATCCCCATAATCAGGACTCTTCCCTTACCACATGTCTTTGTGAATTATTAGTGGACTCCTTCTTCCTTCTCTTCCTTCACACCAGGAGCCCTATAAAAGTATCCCACTCATTTCTTACTGTTATTACAATCTCTAATCTCCATCCATACAGAATCCTCCACATTAATTCCCTCATTAATGTCACCTCCTTCTCTTGAGGCAATGCTGTCCTTCACACAGAATCACAGTTGACATGAAATCCTCTCTATTCTCCAATGGCCTGATCTCAGAATATCAGTTTCGATTCAGACATGTTCTTCCAGTAACCCCCTCCTCATTAAAACCCTCACATTTTGGCTGAATGTTTAACTCAACTATTTTGTTCTGCTTTTCTCGCATTTGTGGAACCACCTTCCTGAGACTGTTCAAACCAAATATCTTCCCTCGAGGGCTTGAAGCAGGTGTTGTACTACTATATCAGGGGTCATCCCCGATCACACCCACAATCCGTTCTTCCCCATTAACCATATCTAAACAATCACAATCTTTTTTCTCATAAGTTGCTGTTTCTGCTCATATACTCTCTTTTCTCTTTTCCCTCAAGTTCATTATCTTATGCCTGGTGTTGGCTTAATGGTTTGGGTGGTGGGATTTGGATCCGAGCGCCCTGAGTTCAAATCCCGCTCGGCTGTTGATCTAATACCAGATGGGGTTAACTCGGCCTGTCATCCTTCTGAGGTCGGCGTGCCAGCATGCTGGTATCCTGTGTCGGAGTGGCGACCCGTCCAGGATTGTGCCCAATAGCCAAGGAGACTGCTTAAGCGGCACCAACGCCATGCAAAGAGTATGGTCCCAATCTCCTCTCTCCTCCTCTCATTCTCTTGCTTGTATCCAACTGTCGCCCCACTGTCAGTTCGCTACCTTTTTGAACACTCTGTCACATCACTCTTCTGCAAGCCACTTGGATTAAAATACGAGTCAACATAACTGGCTGCAACAACATTTTCTCATAAAAGCCAGCAAATCCCAGAACAATCCTGTGCTGTTCTCATTATTATATGGCAATCAAACTGAAAACCATCTTTACATCATAAAAAAAACACAAGCATTTCCTGATGTCCCTCCAACCAAATTGCACATTGTTAAAAAGGGAAGAACAAAGGAAACTAGAGGGGGAGCACTCGGTAGAGTGCAAAACCTCTGCCGCCAATACTGCTAGGTCACTCAAGTGAACCTGATATCCTATTCATTCAATTTGACGTCAACAGTGCTCACAGAGTTATAGTTTGCAACTTTCCCTTTTACTTTTAACTTTTACATACTCAATTCATTTGTCATAACTAGATTCCTTGAGACAGAAATTGATTTTACGTGGGTATATCCACCTGAAGTTCCAAAATCAGCCGCAATTATAATTTTGGCTTGTTTTTGTTGGAAATCACTTAAGACATGTAGAAATGCAAAAAAAAGTCGAAATTTTGTTGAAAAAAAAGTTGCAAAATTTTTTTTTCTCTAACAATTTTTTTTTGGGGGGGAGGGGGGGTTGGAAATCACTTAAAACATGCAGAAATGCAAAAATAAAATTCAAATATTTTTTCAAAATGGCCGCCATAGCGGCCATATTGGATTTTGGACTAAGTCCAAAATCTAATGGCATGATCCTTGGACCATACCTAATCCCCCCACCAAGTTTCGTCGAAATCCGTCGAGGAGTTTTTCCGTAATACTGTTCACAAACAAACAAACAAACACAGAAAGAGGTGAAAACAGTAACCTCCGATCTTCGATGGCGGAGGTTAATAACATTCCTCATCATAGAGCGGAAGCTTTGAATCAAAGAATCACAGAAATAGACAGAGAAGGAAAACTTTGAAAGGAAAAAAAAAAAGAAGCGAGGAGCAGTTTGAAATAGACCATGATGATATTTGGACGAGGTGTTACTGACATTCTGCGACTGCATGTTGAAGGTTAATCACAACCTTATTGAGAAAAACTAAACTGATCATCGTCACCGAGCACAAGCTTGTTTATGAACTACATTATTTTTTATGCTAATTGCAATAATGACTTCTATAATCTTTCGAAAAAAGGATAAACAACTAACTGGACAACCACAAAAGTAGCAGATCAAATGGAAAGCTTCTAAAATAAGCAAAAGGTCCATCGAGATTAAAGATAATATGAGTTCCATGAAAAGGAAACTCACAATATACAAATTACTTTCACCATTTTCTCCCATTTGTCTGTCTGTGGGAAAGATAGCTCAAAAAGTGAGGAAAGGATTCGGACAAAACTTGGTGGACAGGTTGGGTGTGTGACAACACCAAAATGATTGGATTTTAGTGAAGATCGCGATTTGGATGCGAGAATCTTTTTTAATTCCTGAGTGATTCTTCACTATTGAGAGCTTGGGACAAAAACGATATAAACCATGATATCTCGAAACGGTTGTGGAGGGTTGTGACAAAACTTGGTGGATGGGTTGGGAAGGTGAAAAGAACACGCCGATTCGATTTTGCTTCAGGTCTGGATGCAGATCTGGCTCATCAGTGGGATACAAAACGAAAACTGTTCAGCTTGGCGGAGGTGTACGCTCTACTGAATGCCGTTAGAGTTATATTTTTGTATTTCCTGCAGAATGAACATGGTCTGCCACTAACCCACTTCTGGTGAAACAGGCGACCCATCTTCCAGCATTTGTTGGTGAACAGTAAAGGTCCCATGATGTTCTTTGCGAAGAGGAAGAGAGCTATCGCCACCGGTACCATGGCCAAATTCAATATTCCTGCCCAAAACAATAGAGGTCATTGCATCAGCGATCCAGCTGCACTCTCAGCCAATGATGCTACCCCACAGCCTTGTGCTGCCAACAAACAAAGAAGACGACCGCCACCTCATGTCATCTCAAATACATACGGATTCTCTTTTCTACCCTCATTAACCCTATACAAGCCTACTTCTTTCCAGGTTTCCAGGTTTCCAGGTTGTAGGAATTCCACTCACTCCCCCGCCCTCTTCTTCGATTATCGGTTTGTTTGTTTTTGTTCCATTTCTGCTTCATCCCTAGTTTTCCTTTCCACTTATCTGACTTGTTTTTTTCGCCTGTATCCAACTTGCTCACTCCCTGTGCCCAACCTTCTCCCCTTGCTCAAGTTCTTCACCATCTCCTTTCTTCCTCTAAGTCTCGCTATCGCCTGCTGTTGGTGTGTTCCCACCCCCCCACTGTTATTTTCATTTTTTCATGTCCTGGTCTGTTCTGTGTTCAAGATCCTCCAATGAGCCAAGACAAAAAAGGGAATAAAGAATAAAGAAGTAAACAATTGTAAATTGTTTATTTGTGTAAACACGTCAAACCTTGTTTTATCACGTCTTGAACGATCGTGAGTATCCCCTCATCCAACCTTGTGAACACCCCTTGCATCCATGTACAGATGCCAATATCTCAATTCAGATGCACATTTCCACACGTCGGCAACCGCAGATCAATTTCCCACTACAATCAAACTTATACGATTACTGTAGTTCATTGAAAACATGGTTCACGATGTGGTCATTTTACAATCGAATCTATATCCCCTTGGCATCTACGTCCACAAGGGGAAAGGGATGCCGGAGGAACAGCCGTCGGCTTTTCAAAAAGCGATTTGCCATGCGTCGGGAATACAAACAAACAAACAAACAAAATCGAAACACAAAAACAAAGAGCTAGTTTTGAATACATTTTATTTTGAACCAGCTCACCAAATAGGTAGAAACAGCGAGCTCGGAAATGTGAAAATGTTTTTGGACAGAAATACAAATAAAAGCAGCTTGAAAAACAAACACAAAAGATATACAAATGAGGAGTAAACAGAAGAGTGAACGCTAACGCAAACAGCTAAAACAATGTCGTGAATTCTTCCGGTTCCTTTTGCACATAAAAACCGTTATTAATTTATCAAAGCAAAACAAAAACTTGTGCAATTAACCTCCCAACCGTTTCTAACAGGCAAGGTGAAGGTGTTATGCATGGAACGTCAAACATGACGGACTTGCAATTGAATGTCTAAAATACAATATCTCGGTATAAAACTCAGGTATCCCTTTACAGCAAGCCATTTTTTTGTAACGGACGTGGATTATAAAAAGTAGATTATACTGTAGCCCAGCTAGATTTCAAGTTGAAAGAATATATTTTCCATTCTCTATAAAAGACAAGGTCAGCATGGCTAACAGTTAGACTGCATAAATAAATTGTCTTGTTTGTTTCAGCTCATGTTACATGCATCAAGAATAAACAAATAATAGTTTTGTTGTTTTTTTTGTTTTGTTGCTGAAACAATCTGGTCTCATTTACATAATCTAGTACAGAACTGCATAGCGTTACTCTTTCCTTCATTACTGGACTGAAAAATAGTGTTCGATTGGCTTTGTCAATGACGGTGATTCTCTGCATCCAGTCAACACACGTTTGCTTACCATTTCTTACTTCCAAAATCCAGGAACAATTGCACTTTCAAATATACAAATACAAACTCCTCCAAGAATCCCAAGTCAATTGGGCATCCAAGGCAACAGGTGGCCTTTGCAAAGAAGCAGCGACAGCAAAAGACCCCCATTCGAGGGTTAAGGGAAGAGCTCAGATTGAGCCGATGAAAATAACAAGGTGGAGAACCAAACCCAAGATATATATATATATATATATATATATATATAGTACTGTGCAGAAGTCTAAGGCGACAACATTTTTGACGAATCTGTAATTTTTCTCTTGTAGGTAATATAAACCCACACCATTCCCAATACAGGATATCAAATTCAATGAAACTCAAAATAATACTTTTACACCAAGAAGGCAAATCCCAAAGACAAATATCCTGCAAAACAAGTATTTCCAGATGTGGCATTCAAGCAACAATACAGTGAAGCATATAATGAGATCAGAGAAGTTAAAGACTGTTTTGAAAGGCCAAATGAACTTAGCAAAAGAGATGAGCAATACTTAAAATAAGTTCCTTTAGAACATTTTCGAAAACATCAAGTGCTGAACTTCCACAAGAACTGTCACAAACATCAGGGGTTCAAGTGGACTCATATACTATCAGAAGGTCACTTATCAAAAGTGGGCTTCATGCTCGAGTTGCTGTCAAAAAGCCCTTTCGACTTAAAGGTAACAAAGCCTCGACACTCAAACATGCCTGAGAATATCAGAGTTGGGTTGCTAATTATTGGGACAGAATAGCCCCATCAAAGTCCTGATCTTAACACCATGTAAGCTGTCTGGAATTATATTGGACAGGAAGAAAGAAAGAAAAAAAAAATCAAAATAAGAGCGGGAAACATTGCAGAACGCATGGAACAACCTCCCAATCTTCAAAATTAACAGCAAAGCATTCTGAAACGGATATCTGCTGATTTACGTGAAAAAGATGGTCTCACAAAACATTGAAATTTCATGCATTAATATTGTAAAATACAATTCATTTTTGTTTCTTTAAGAAAACATTATCACTATAATAGGTTTTACATCTCAAAATATGCCAATATGTCAAGAAAAACGTTTCTTTCCAAGATCGCTGACGACTTTTGCACAGTACTATAAACATATATATCCATATATATATATATGTGTGTGTGTGTGTGTGTGTGTGTGTGTGTGTGTGTGTGTAAGGCGATTGTGATTGTTGATATGACAGTATTAATAATATTATACATTGTAAACTCTACGTGGCATTTCTCAATGTCCAAATTTTTTTAATTAAAAAAAAATAAGAAAACAATAAACCCATTTGGCCACAAACAGGTGTAATTGAACAAATAATAAGAATAGTTACATTCTTTTAAAAGTAATTCAAGAAAACGTTCTCCAACATGGAAAAAAAACTGAACATTAGTGCGTTCCATATCACCACACTCCGGTATGAAAATACTGTGAAAAGCATATCATTATGTAGTGCTGTGAGGACGGTTATTGTGCGTCGTTACACTTCCATTAGTGACCACTATTTTGTTGAAAGTCAAAGAATTGTCATTGCATTGTATGGGTGAGTAAAGACAATGCAATTCAAATAATAATTTACAACCGTACCGATAGCTGCAGCCGACACGGTGATTTTCCTGTGGTTTTTTTCATCATGACGATGAAGAACAAATTAGGAAGTAAAAACAGTTGGCTTGTTTGTACTGCGCCACAAGGACTAGACTGGGCCAAATGAGATGAGCGTTATTCTTCAATCAAAAGATGTGGGATAATTACAGGTCATTTAATGATTGGATAAAAAAATACTTGGTCCATGGAGTTATTCCAAACATTGTGGAAGAGTGGAGGGCATCCTTTGGAGGCAAGTAAAGCCAAAAAAAAAAAAAAAACAATAAAATGAGGAGGCACAGAGGGAGTAAACTGCATGTATGTTGTGTTGCCAAAGAGCTTTCAGTAGCTCTCATGAGGCACGATGTGCACCCCTTTGGATGTGCATGGCAAAGTCGTATTTGTCTGTGCACATGCGCTGGCATAAACTGCACTGGAAGAGCCCACCATCAGCATGACAACTCATATGTAATGCATGCAGGACCTCGTCTGGGAAAATAATACCACATTGCCCACACAAGGTCGCACAATCATCCTGAGTACCCTTGTCAACCATTTCTGCTGCTGTTGTCGTTGTTTTAGTGTTTGTGCCACGAGGTCGTGCCTCAGCTGCACTCCCTGACCCGCAGGGCTTGCGCACTACCAAATCAAGTGGCCCTTCACTGTTAGTAACATGTGTCCCAGGTGGTGAGAAATGGAAAAATGGGGGATAGGTCAGCGTAGACCAGTCACTTGGACGTAGCGGTGCAGTTGTTCCAGCAGCTGTTGCCACTTGTAGCGTGTAGTCTGGCGGTATGGTGGCTGGGCCTGCACCCACGACCGCTTTGCTCCAATACTGCAACCACTTGTCACCTCCATATACATATGGAAGTGCAGTGTATGGCACAAAGCCTTCGGCAGGAACAGGTACGCTGGACCTCAACAAGAAAGGATGGCTTGGGCTGCGACGGGCTTGATTGGGAGACAAGCCCTGGGTTCCTATGAGACTGCTCGGTGCCACGACACGATCCTGCCCACATACAGAGCCCTCCTCCAATTCCCGCAGTGAATCTCTTTTAGGCCGAGCTTCCAACGTGTGCTGCTGTGATTGCACAGAACTTGTTGAAAGAGCCACATTGAGTCCGGCCTGCACAACACAGACAAAATAGGTGGATGGAATTTCACAAATTCGTTCCTTGTACATTTCCCTTAAAATCAAATGAAAGACCAAATACAGCATTGGAGTCATCAGAAGTAACCCCAACAAGCAAAGAGAAAAGACAGAGTCTTCACTTCAGGGTAATACAGTAAAACCTAGATCTGGTCACGACAGCATGCAATTGTAACTTTATTGTGTAATACTGAGGGGCCCAATAAGCCTGGTGTTGGCTTAGTGGTTCGGATAGCTGGCTTGGGATGTTAGGGTCCTGAGTTTGAGTCCCATTTGCACTGAATTAACACCAGGTGGGGTTAACTCAGCCTGACATCCTTTTGAGGTTGGTGAAATGAGTGCCGGTGTACTGGTGGAGGGGCACAGCATCAGCAGCATAGTCGCACCCCAACAAAATAATCGCTACCTGACAGCCAAGCTGCAGTATGAAAGAAGAAGAAGAGGCCTGATAGACTATAGATCTTGCATTTGCATTACAGAGTCAGACAAGAAAACGAGACATCTTTCAAACAATCAAGCATGTCTGAAGAAATTCCTGCAAAACAAGTTACAAGAGTTTTTGGTTAGAGTTAATTGGCTGTGCATATCAGTGATGGTAAAACAATACAGCAAAACACCGACACAAGCACATTTATATTCTGGTCCTTCCATTGCGTCTCACTTTAGAGATTTGAAGCAGGAAATTGGAGTTTCGAACATGTCGTCTTGCTCCATCAGCACAACAGAGTTGGGAAATCTTTCTCATATATATATATATATATATATATATATATATATATATATATATATATATATATATATATATATATATATATATATATATATATATATATAACATGAAGTTGATGTGGTTGGGATTTAATGTCACATGTTTGTCAATTTAATGTCACATGTTGGCCAATTTAATGTCACATATTGGCCAATTTAATGTCACATATTCGTGATTTAATGTCACAGGTTCGTCAATTTAATATCACATGTTGGTCAATTTAATGTCACATGTTCGTGATATCTATGGCACCGAAATGAAGAGGCTTTGTCATCTCTTTGTTATCACCCATGAACACTCAACCAAGGAAATACTACATTTACGATTCATCCAGGTCTGCTTGTTCCAGATTTTAAAATGAAATATTTTTAAACTCCAGGAATTGGTGGAAATCCAATGATGAGTGTCATTGCCACATTCTGATTACCAAAAGATGTGTGCATGCTTAGACACGTGACTGGAAGTGGTTCACTACAAATGGCTGTGTGTGGTGAGCTGTGCCTCTTGGCTTGAGAAGACTTGTGGATCGCAAGTGAAATATTGCCTGAGGAGGACTTTCTTTCCTGTTTGTCAAAAAAATTGGGGAGTAGAGCTTACTCGGACTGTGATCGATTGATTGGTGTCTGTGCTGTGTCGCTGAATGACATACATTATATATATATATATATATACACAGTAGTGCTGTGAGGGCGGTTATTGTGTGTCATTACACTTCCATTCGTGACCACTATTTTGTTGAAAGTCAAAGAATTGTCATTGCACTGTACGGATTAGTTAGACAATGCAATTCAAATAATAATTTGCACATATATATATATATATATATATATATATATATATATATATATATATATATATATATATATATATATATATATATATATTGTTATCCCTGTGTCGTAAGAGGCAACCAGGGTTGCGTCAGGAAGGGCATCTGGCGTAAAACATGTGCCAAATCACGATGCGGATCATACGGATGATCCTCTGTGGCGACCCCAAACGGGAGCAGCCGAAAGAGGAAGAAGAAAGATGGGGAAAACACAGACAATTCCAATGAATATACAGATCTCAAACCTCTAAGGCGCTAAGTTCACACACACACACACACACACACACACACACACACACACACACACACACACACACACACACACACACACACACACACACACACACACACACACACACACATAACGTAGCTATTTCTGGTGGTCAGGCTGGACCGTGATGTGGACGCAACTGTCCCTGGATCAGCGTCGGACGAGCTGGCCTTGCTCTCATCAATGGGGGGCAGGAGAAACCGTGGTGCTGTCGACCTCCTGGTCCTGGCCCAAGTCCGCTCACAGCCACCAGGGAACCAGTTATGGCGCCAAATTGCGAGCAGGAGAGGGAGGCAGGTCCGCCCGCCGTTCGACCCCGTACTCCGAGTCAGCAGAACCCCAGAGCCAACCAAGGTGAGGCACGAGGCTCAGCAAAGCTCCAAGACTCGATGAAGAACACGATCGAATCAGCACAACAACAAGTATGCTTTCCGCGCAACTGCCTCCACACCAAAAAAACCACGATCTTTTTGTCCTGATCTTCTTCCTCTTCCTTTTCGACCCCGAACAGAACCTTTTTATCCTCCTGTCCTCGTCACTTCCAATCGAGCCGTTTTATTGGCCCACCGCCGTCGCCTTCCGCCAATCGTGATCACGGGGCGGAG
>BROF01004666.1:37624-63549 GCA_024346535.1 Eptatretus burgeri
TATATATATATATATATATATATATATATATATATATATTCAGGAATTGCTTGTGGAAGAGCCACAAGACTTTAACAATGATGTGAGAACATTTCACATAATGTGAGGTTACCTTCTTGAAAAAGTAAAAACCTGTGAGTATGTGAAACATGAGAAGACATTTGATGGACTGTAACACATTTGATAGATTAGGCTCCACCAGCAGTGCAGCTCAAAACAAGTTGAACCACACTCTGTCATGTAATGGTTTTAGTATCCTGTCCGAGTCTGTTAAGTCGGAGGTTAGAACCTGACCCCGGCCGAGTCATACCAAATTTTTTTTTAAAGGGTATGTGCTGCTTCCTGCTTGACTTTCAGCATTTCAAAATGATAGCACATGGACAAACAACCATAGGTTGACAACCATTGCACAGGCTTGAAGGGCCTCGTGGTCTCCTCCGACATTGAAGTTCCTTGAAATGGAACTTATAAAAGAACCTACAGACATTTTCAAATCATATTTTCTCTCCAGTTTATGAGGCTTGTGGAGAGCATTCACGCACACAGAAATCACGCATTTGTATGCAGAGAGAGAGAGAGAGAGAGAGAGAGAGAGAGAGAGAGAGAGAGAGAGAGAGAGAGAGCGACTGCAGACAACACAGGACTTGACATCGGATAAACATGGATGTTGACCTTGGAGGAGGGTTGGGGAAGGGTGCTCTAGGGGGAGGGAGTACTTCCTTGAATACGTCTCCACAGTCAGTAAAGAGAAACCTCCCTCCCCCAAGGGATTGCATCCCATGGGGTTTGTCGATGCTCTATCAAAATGCTAAGCATCAAGCAAGGAAGTAACACGTAGCATTTTAAAAGTCTTTGGTGTGACAGATCCAGAGTCTGAATCAAACCGCTGACCTCTCTCAGTCAGATGAGAAACTTTAACCACAATGCCACCGAGTTTGCTCATTTCACCAGTACACATTTGTTTTGGTATTCAATTCAGCTCAAAGAAAAAGTGAACTCATAAAAGCATCTCTCAAATGTTTCTAAAAGTGTAATTGACCGGTAAGTTCCATTATTTTCCTTCAAGTCCAGTGAGGCAACATCATGTGACCTTTTGCTGTAATTTAATTTGATTGGATGCCCTCACAAAGTGCTTCATCAGCAGGAGGTGAAACTTGGTTCAACCTTGCAGCTATAAATTCATGACATTTTGAAAGGAAAGCTCGGTGCGGAGGATAATTGTTGGTTTGGCGGAAACTGCCCGTAAACTGAATATGGAAAATCAATTGGGCTTTTGTGACAATAAATGGTTTGTACCAATCGTTGCAGGAAGAGGATGCTGTTAATTGATGCTTGTAAGTGATCCCTGAAGACAATGATTAGTTTAAATTGCAACATCCGAAGCGATCATTGCAACAGTTGTGCATCACAGACGTTGATATGGACATGAGATTTGAATCCAGAGTTTGCATCGTGGAGGAAAGCACTTCACAAACAAACTGTCCAAAGCAATTGCTCAAAGTACGAGCTGTAATTAAGGTATTATAATACTAACAGAGGCCTGTAGTATTGACAGGGTGTTTGGCCATCTACGACAGGTCGAGAAACGTTTCATGGCGAGAAGCAATCCTGGACAGATTGCCACTCGGTCAAGGGATACTCGACTGAGGGCAGCAGGAATTTGGAATTTATATCATAGACTGAAATGTTCTTCTTTTCTTTCTTTTTCTTTACAAAGTTACAACTCGAGTAATAACTATAACACTGAATGGATCAGGACACAACAAAACAAAAGGTGGGGGTGGGGTTAACAGGGTAGAAAAGATCATGGTGTTGGATGGGGGGATGATCTGAGATGATTGGAAACAGCTGTCTTGAAGACCTGGAGGGAAGAAAGACATCAAAGAGAATGTGGAAGTTGATGCTACAGGGAGAAAAAAAAAGAGGAACAAACGAGTGGAGGTGAGTAGTGATTATGGATTTTGGAAGTTTCACCAGAAGGGGATTGATGCTGGACCCCATACACCCTGCACAAACCTGGTGAAGGCAGGGGTGGGAGCATGGAAAGACCAGAGGGTGAAAAACCAAAAAGGAGAAGGTAGAAGGTGGATTGACCATCGAACTGTCTACAATGGGAAGATGATATGACTATAGACTCAGCTTTATTGCGGGAAATTCCAATGATCTTGAAGGTCTTTGTTTACACAGTATCAAGCTGAGCAAGATGTGAGGCAGGGGAGCCAGCTCAGAGTGGAGAGCAGAACTCCATCAAGCTGTGGATCAAGGCCTTGTAGATGGATGCGAGTTCAGCTGTGCCAAGAACGGACTTTGTATGACAGAGGATTCCCAGTCAGCAACCAGCTTTGGACGCCAACTATGAAATGCCATTTACCCAATAAATAGCATGACCGATAGTGAGACCCAGGAGTTTGAGTGATTGAACTTCCTCACATTAAGAAAGTAGGAGGGTTTGCCAGATGATCCTTTCAGAGAGAGAGAGAGAGAGAGAGAGAGAGATTTGTCAAGATTGTCAGACATCTTGCAAGCATCGGTGATCCCACAGGAGTCTCTTTACAAGGGTTATGCTGGTTCATTTGCCATCTGCAGCAGTCAGTCAAGGGAGGAATTTGTAATTTGTTCAGCGTACCAGCGATAGCTTGCCTACTCTTCACAAAAGATACTGTGGGATATTTAACATCCAGCAGCGAACAGTATTAGGAGACTGGTCCTTTGGCTTCAGAGACATCAAGTGGTCTGGGTGGCCAAACCGGTCTTTGGTTTTTGCATTTTGTTGTGCTCAACAGTGTCGGTGACTGGGCATTTATCACCAGCTATCAATGTGGCTTCGCTTTTGTTCTGCAGGCATTAACATTCTGGCCGTCTTTGCGTTGTACAGTTTATGGTATACCCAAGCCATTGCATTTCAAAGCAGTGCCTTGACGCGAGGACAAATTATGTCTGTCAGGACAAAATTTGGCCTGATCTCTCAATGATGAAGAATCACTTTACAAAATTCCAGTGTCCATATCCAGATTTGGATCTTCACGACATAAAATAAATTAACCTTCACCAAAATCAAACCAATTCGCCCTTGTCACACATCCAACCTGTCCACCAAGTTTCAACTGAAGCCATCCACAACTTTTTGAGATATCCTGCTCAAAGATAAACAGACAGACAGACAAATAGGGGTGAAAACATAACCTAAATATCAGCTCATCAACATCCACACCAGTTAATGGAGGTAAAAAATTAAAAAAAAAAACTTGAGCTTCTTCTTGCTTCCCATGGTGTCGAGAAATCCTCAATAAACTTTCTGGAATCTCCTTCCAATCTCCTTCATCGATCTCCTTCTCCTTTATTGATTCCTTCCATTGTTACCTCCACCACTGAAGGTGGATGGAGTTTATGTTTTCACCTCTGTTTGGTTGTCTGTCTGTCTGTCTATCTGTTAGCAGGATATCTCAAAAAAAGATATGGACGGATTCGGACAAAGCTTAGTGGACAGGTTGGGTGTGTGACAAGGACACATTGGATCGACTTTAGTGAAGATCCGGATCCTGATGTAGATACGAGAATTTTTCTTTCATTCATAAAGTAATTATTCAACATTGAGAGAGATAGAGAGAGGGGTCAAAAACAATATATCGCATGATATTTCAAAAAGTCGTGGACATATTATAACAAAATATGTTGGATGTTTTGGGTAACTGACGAGCTGTTTCGATCTTGGTTGAGGTCTCGATCCAGATGCAGCCTATCAGTGGGATGTAAAATGTGTACTGTTCAGCCGAGAAGAGGTGTGTGCTCCAGCGAGCGCCATTCTAATTAAACCTGTACTCTAATACAGGACATTGGTCTTTAAGAATAAGACTCGCTTTCCTGTCATACAAAGTATCAATTTGATGTATCACGGATGGGTTCAAGCACCATATCATGCCAAAGGACCTGCTACCGGACAATAATGTATCTCATCGATTTTGTTGTGTTCCTTTGTACCACATATTGCTGAAATTATGTTTGTTTACAATCAGGTCGTGGAGGGGTGGGAGGGAGGGTTCATTTTCTCCTGGCAGGACACTGTATATATTGTTATGGGTTTGGAAACATACACCAGGGCGAGAGCATGGATAGACACATAGGAGACATAGTTATTTCTTTTGTCTATGTGTAGCTAGATATTGGCTCTTTATCTAAGGGCTATTTTGGTGGGGAGGACATGCGCTCAGGTTAGTTTGTATTTCCCCAGTGTGATGTCTCGCTGCTCGGCCGGTGGTCTGAGTCAAGTGGCTATGGCTGTGTAAGAACTGCAGCCCATTGGACCGTGGAGGTATTTGTGGCCGGTGGCCTCAAGACCGGGTGTTCAGGAGAAACTCGAGTGCTTCCCCTCATGGCGAGCCCCGAACCCCGGGCTGTAACAATTATATATATATATATATATATATATATATATATATATATATATATATATATATATATATATATATATATATATGTATAGCAAATCTGACTTAGTGTATTGAACAGGAGACATCCGTTAAAAGGGACTTAATTTTCTTTCCGAATTTCTTCGGGAGAAAAGTCCGATAAATTGGGATCTGTAGAATCAAGCGTTTGCACAATTTTTGGCATTCTGGAAATGCCATTACAACCAAAGAAAGGAAATTACAATGATGGGAATATAATTAGAAATCGAAGCCTGGTGTTGGCATAGTGGTTAGGGTGGTGGCTTGGAATCCTTGGGTCCTGAGTTCAAGCCCCATTGGCTGCTGAATTAATTTACACAAGGAGGTTGACTCAGCCTTTCATCCTTCCGAGGTCGGCAAAATGAGTACCAGTGTCCTGGTAAGGGGGACACTGCATCAGCGGCATAGCCGCGTCCCAACCAATGATGCAACCAGCAGCCGCAGGCTGCACTCGATAGAGAGAATTAGAAATCACAAAAAGTTCACACAAGTCCACACCTTGAAACAAACCTTAAATTCTCAAAAAAATAATGTTTGCCAACTTAAACACTTCTATACTGTTTGACCTCCATTTTCTATGATTGTATATTTGGTGTGAATCCACCGCTGAGTGTCTTGAAGCTAAAGCACCACCCACCCCTTAGTTTTCATCAAATTGCTGCATTAGCCTGGCTCCTTACCCACATCGTTCTCAGAAATTTCAACAATCCACAAATCCAATTACAATGCAACATTTCCAGCATCACCCAGGACCAAAGAGGTTTTTGGACTTTTTTAAACTCCAACAACTGCAAATAAACAAAATTATGCAAATTAAACTGACATCGCCTGAACGTTTCCGAAGGAATTCTTATCTAATTAATAAAGAACTCATTCCCAATAAGTATATGGACGCAGTCAGTCGTTTCACCAAATCGTGCAAATACCAAATACTGCTCAAGTATATCTCATTGCATCTCACTTTTTATTCGAAGTTACGATTCGAACATTTCATTATTCTTCCGGAAATCTTCCCCTTTTTCATTTCACTGTGTCCACCGAGCGGCTTGCCTCATAAACAAGCAACTAAAACTTCGGCGTTGGTTCCGTGTATTCAAAGGTCATTGCAAATGAGCTGCATCAACCATGAAAGTTGTAAGAGGGATGAAAGAACTTTAGAGTAGTTGAGATTACAAGTAGTTGAGATTGAGACGACTTTCTGGTAGTTGAGATTGGAACTTCAATGAATGAGCAAAATAAATTAAAATATTGCTTGCACTATATTTCTGGCCCAAACTGTTGCTTTATCGTAGAATCGATATGCTGTGCTCTCGGGGAACGTGTTCTTTACTGTCAAATATGGAATGGGACTTTGGGTACGACTTGCTGGCAATTAGCAATTAAATATCACAATGTTTTTAGCTCCCTTTTTCTTAATTCGTTAACTGAATTTATCAGCCCTCCTTCCCCCAACACCATCCTTCCCACTTTTCAATTCCTGGTTCTGTGCCTATTCTAGAGAGACATCCAATCCAATGGGAGAAAATTCTCACTCCTGCTTTTGATTCGTAAAATCAAATCCAGGACAAATGATGTTCTGGTGTAGTTCCAGAAGAGGACGCTGCGTCATGCAGAATGTGAGCAATCAGGTGAATGAAAACTATAATCCTTTTCTCCGAAAAGTAGGTCTGAGCCACGAAGAGGCCCACACAAGCCCTGCCTGTAGATCAAATGAGATGTGATTACCAAGCATTATGGAATTAAATGTGAATCCAATTTCGTCAATATGTTACATATGTTAAGTAAAAATGAAAGTTAAAAGAACATCTTAAGATCATGGGATTTATGAAGCCAAGAATGTGGATAATGAGTTGCAATATGATAAAGGTATGATGGGACAATGACCTCATTACTCTGTGTTTGTTTTCATTGTTTATGAGTGAAGCAGTGGTGTTTGTTTACAAGCAAAATAAATGAACAGATATTGTGAAAGATGAGCTAAATCAACAACGAGAGTTTAACTTGGGGGAAGAAATGTCAATAATGTCACAATGAAGAACAAATTGCATGACTATTAAGTTAGTGCGTTGCATGAACCATCTTTCTTTATTCCCAGACATCATGAGAAAATAAAATAAAAATTCCAGATCACACCGCAAGATCAACTCTTCCACAAGTCTTGGGTGGTATGTGTCATCTTGAATGTAATTTGTGTGTACTCTTGAAAGCAAATGGCTTTACAGGTTCATTTCTGTCTGACAGGATGGTGCAGAGGTTAGTGTCTTGTGGATAATTTATCTGCGTTTTCTATACTTACTAGTATATAAGACCCATCACTTCGCTGATGAGAATACCAATCTTTTCTGTGATTGCTAATCTATGGGGCAAGAACAAAAAAGGATTCCTTGGAGATCCTGCCCTCCGTGCGGGGATAACGAACATTGCAAGTTGCCGTTTCAACACGTGTGCCCACATTCCCATGCACCCAAACTGACCGTTAATTATTTATTTATTTTTGCATCACAAACTTTCCCAGGAGTTCCCTGAATCCATCGTCATTTGATTTATTGAAATCCATTAATCTGTTCTTAAGTTATAGCATGACAAACAAACAAATAAACAAACAGAAGAGAGACATGGCTCCTTTTTTAATTATAGATTATCAGGGTTATTTATGTAGTGTGATTTTTATGAAGATAATTTAATAGATGAGAATAAATTCCCACATGGGGCTAATGTGAAAAACACGACCTTCAAGGGACAACGCTGGACCTCTTGATAACAAGGCAAAAGTTCCACCACTAAGACTACAATTGAACAATTCCCCACATAAAGATGTACCACAGACTACAATGGCTGATGTCTTATGTGTCTGCCAAGCTGACCCAAGAGTGAATACAAGTGTAAGTGCAAAGCATATATGCATATCAGAGAGAGAGAGAGAGAGAGAGAGAGAGAGAGAGAGAGAGAGAGAGTGTGTGTGTGTGTGTGTGTGTGTGTGTGTGTGTGTGTGTGTGTGTGTGTGTGTGTGTGTGTGTTCAATGTGTAAAGGTATGTCATAAAATGCATAAAAGTATTACAGTATAAAATGCTTAAACGTCTGTGTCGAGTTTGAAAATATACAGTATGTTGTGGTTAATTGGTTTGGGTGTGTGTGTGTGTGTGTGTGTGTGTGTGTGTGTGTGTGTGTGTGCATGCGCGCATTTGATGACAGCTCAATTTATTGGTCAGCACAATGGATGTGCAAGGAGGGCAATGTATGTGTAATCTGCAAGGTATGGTGTGCAGGATTTACTGGCAATGTACTATAGTATCTGTTTTACTACATTTTCCTGTGCCATCCCTACATATGGAGTTCCACCATACTCCGTGACACTGGAATGTTGGACGAGTATTATGAAAATATGATGAAACGTTAAACCCTCTAGTAAGAAATGTAAACATCTATTGGTAAAGCTATAAGTAAAAAGTTTGAATTGTGAGGTTGCATTACTTGGTTGACTGACTGTTTGGACATAGCTGAGGTTGTGGATCCACTCTATGAGGATGTTGTTACACCCACCACAGCCAACTCAAGCTTTCTGACATAATCCTGACCCAATGTGGAAGTGAAACATTTCAAATTTTATAAACTGACGAGACGACCTGTGAACCCGTTGGGTTCCCGTTGTAACAGCGGTAGATGAAAAAAATCATTTCAAGAGAAAAAAAAAGATAGCTCCAGCGAACTATACTGCTGAGGTTGTTTGCAATGATCAAATTCTCCCGAAGAGTGGAGCTTGTATGGGTGGGGCTTGTATGGGTGGGGTTTGTGTGGGTGTAGCTTGTGTGGGTGTGGCTTGTGTGGGTGGGACTTGTGTGGGTGGTTGGGGCTTGTGTGGATGGAGAAATTTTTTAAATTAAATAAACATGTTGTGTGTGGGAACTAATAAACTAATCACTAATTATGTGGATATGATGGATGTGGATGTGGCTTATGTGAGTGGGGTTTGCGTGGATGTGGCTTATGTGGGTGGGGCTTGTGTGGATGTGGCTTTGTGAGTGGGGCTTGTGTGGATGTGGCTTTTGTGAGTGGAGTTTGTGTGGATGTGGCTTATGTGGGTGGGGCTTGTGTGGGTGGAATCAAAAAGGGGCGGAGTTTAAAAAGGGGCGGAGTCAAAAATTTTTTGTCAATTTATCTTTGTCTTTTGTAATTCCTGTGAATAAAATGAACCTAAAATTTCTTCCCCCTTTAAATCACATAATTTGTAAGTCCAAGGAACTGTACCGATGACATCAACAATTTTAAAAAGTTCATTTGTTCATCGCTTGTTATAACCTTTTTCAAAATGAGATTTCCACCTGTATATTCTTACTATATCACTAACTTTGATCTTAGGCTTTCTGGCATTAATCTCTTTTTCATATTTTAATTTTATAAATGTATCTGATGCTTTGATTTTTGTTGAGGTATGAATCATATCATTGTACTTATCTACAATATCCTGAATTAAAGATAACTATTGTTGAGAACTGAGTTGAGTGAATTTTTTTATATAGTCTCTCTTTTAAAGTGTGATTAAAACGCTCAATAACAACCGCTTTTCCTTCATTAAAGGTGCTGAATAATGTAATGTTATTTTTTAAGAGAATTCGTAAATGTTTTGTTGTAGAACTCTGTACCCTCATCAGTCCCCAATTTTTTAGGTTTTCTCTTGCTTTTATTGAATATCTGTTGGAAAGCTAACATAAGAGTATGACCTGTTTTGTTTTTCAAAGGGACAACCCACGCATATCCACTCCTCAAATCAATAACAGTTAAAGCATACTTGTACCCCTTATCATTATTGAGTTCAATTAAATCAGCGGACCAGATATAATCAACTTCCTTGGAATAAACCTTCCTTCTATGAAACTTTGTGATTATTGGTTGATGCAATTCATCAGCTAATTGCGCTTCAATCATAATGACATCATTCGAGCCGATAAGTTTTTTGAATTTTCAAGCCCAAGTTTCAATTTCGCACTGATCATCTTATTCACGATGAAACTATCAACTTTTTCTCTCAAGGTTGGAATTTGTATCAGAGACAAATTATAAAACATTTCTCTATCGGCTTCATGTTTTTCTTCCAACGTTGTGTTATTTCCATAATCAATATCGTGCCTCATGCACACTTCATCAACCGTATTGATAGGTTTGCTCCACGGTTTAGGATTGTCAGCCTCATCTAATCTTTTATTCAAGTTTATTCCTGGACCACAGAAAGAATACCCTGGTTGATGTAATTCCCTTGGTATTCCAGTTGTTGTAAATTTACTTCCTGACAAAAACTTTTGAATATCTCCCCCTTGTTTGTGTTTGGTGATGAATTCACTCTTTTTTGAGCCACACACCAAACATGTACCTTTTGTATAACCCTATTATTTTTCATTTTAACATACGAGATATTTTTACTCTTGGTTTTGTTTTTACATTTTAGACAACAACTCATTAATTTATGTGAAAAATTCCAAAAGAGTGTGAAAACCTTTTTAGTTTCCAACATGCACATTTGAATCTTGATTTTTAAAACATAAAGAATCCTTAGAAATGTCTTCACTCTCTCCTCCATTTATTTTAGAAAAAAAAATGTAAAACTTCAATCAAAGTCAATTACACCAACATGATCAAAAATACAATCTTTTCCTTCTTTCTCTTCTTTATCTCCACTTTCTCATTTAAATCTTCTCCCTGAAACTGATGTTAATAGTCTTGATGCATATATTTCTAATAGACTTGCCAATTCTTTGTTTTCCTCCTCGGTGTGTTGAGATTTTTTTATTTTCTGGAATACCTTTTATCTTTTTAAAATCTCACTGGTTTTCATATTTTTTATATTTATTTATTCTCTCTCTTTCCTCCCTCTCCCTCTTCTCCCTCTCCCCCTTCACTCTCTTCTCAGTTTCTTCAACTCCTTCCTCATCCCTTACTATCCTTGAACCACTTTCATCCCATAGAATATCATACATATATTCATCTGGATTCTGCGATACTCTTGAATCCACAATTATTTTTCTCATAATAGGAAACCAATAAGATTTGCCGATGATTTCTAAAAGAGTTTTATATTTCATCACCTTTCGAAGTTCATTTTTATTCAATATTTTAATCAAATCTCTATTTGTGGGTTATTTTTAATATCAGTGCAAGGTCAGTTCTTAATTGAAAAATGTCCGTGTGTATGTTCCAATTCATAAGGAATGTAAAATTGAACACCCTTTTCTTGTAGGTATCCTTGAATGCAAAAATTATAATTTTCTTGACACGTAATACCTCCCCATCTTCTCATAGTTAAATCAGTTTGTATTCCTCGACTTATTATAATTATCCAATTTCCCTCCTTCATTGTCATAGAAACGATTGCTTCACCATCATATAATTTCCTATTCCTGGAATCGTATATTAGTTTTTTGCTAATCGTGCTTCCACATATCTCCTGATTCTTACCAAGAAGATAATATTCTTCTTTACGAGACTGATAAAAATCGTGTAGGTCTTTTGGGTTGAATGAAAAAGACTAATTATATCCTAAATCACACATATTACACCTCCATTTCTCTATTCTCATATTAACCATTCTTACTTCTTTATAAAAGTCAAGACTAAGCAGACAATTGAATTTAACAAGAAAAGGTGTATGGTTTGTTGAACCAGGTTTTGTGGTTGTAAACTCTACTCCTTTAACAAAACGTGCCATTTTATTTAAGGATATATATTGTGATAAATCACTTAATCTCACCAAATCATTCGCGTCAGTCGGGCTTGAATAATTTATTAATTTATAAGCATTTTTCATATTTATATTTTTTGCTATTCTATATTTCTGTCGTTCAGCCTGCGCCTTTGTGTAATAATTTGATAAATCAATATTCAGTTCTTCGGATACATCAAAGATAGAATCATCTTTACCAACATAATTCATATATATTAGATTAAAAATAATATCATAAAATTTTTTATTTTTGTTGAGTTGAAATAACACATACAGACATAATTGACCACAACACTTGGAATTTAATTCTTGGACTTGAAATGTTTGATAAACACCATTCTGTAAGAATTTTATTACTTCAACAGGTGGTGGAAGACCAAAACTATCAAAATAATATTTGTCTTGACTTTTAAAAATACAAAGCCAATGAGAACCGTTCCCATTATTATCTTCTAAGTTCATAATAATATATTTTCTAAGTTTCGACACATTTGTTAATTCATCTCTCATACAAATAACCACATTATTAATTTTTAATTTCTAACAATATTTGATAAGTTCTAAATTTGATGTTGTATTCTTTCCAAATTCTTTAAACCACTCATCAATGCTCATTCAATTATGAGAAAGAAATAATGCATGACGCCCTTTCATTAATTTTACACCTGCTTGTGCGATAGAAGAAAGCATATCTCCAACGAACAATCTCACTTTATCAGGCAGACTTTCAAGTTTTTCAGCAAAATCTTCAATTACACCACATCAACGAATTTGTTTCTCCAACTCTTTGTGATGTCTTTCCAATTATATTTGAGCCCGGAGTTGAGCCTTCCTTTCGTTGGCAGTTTTCACTGATGCTGAAATACCACCCGTCAATGCTCCAGCCGCACTTAAACCAGCAAATAAAGGAATTAGAAATGGGAGAAATCCTCCACTCGTCTCTCTTATTGAATATTTTTTCAACATTGGTTTTGTCATTTTAATTTTAAGTGAGCCAGTATCGTTCAAGATTTTTACCTGTTCTCTTGTGAGCAAAACATCAATTCTTACTGCTCCTTTTCTCTGAATTGTATTAACGTTAATCATACAAGGCTTTTGATTTTGAATACAAGATGATAATTTATGAAGATTGATTTGATTAACATATTCCCTAGTTGGTACTTTGCCACTCATTTATTTAACGAAAAATTAAGTGAGACTAATCATAACACCATTATCTGCATTAATCTGTTATTCTGTTTCTTCCAAAAGCAAACAACATGTATCAACTTCTTCACTCTCTTCTCTTTCAATGTATGTGGAAGTATCCACTCGATTAGACTTTATAGTTTCCTTTTGGGCATTCATGTCAATCGCATAGATTGTATACAAACTTTTAAATGCTGTCATATCCAAAATAGGTTCTTTATTTCCATTACTTTCACACACCTTTTGGTAAGACTTGTATGCTTCAGCATAATCATTTTTTTTCCAATTAATTTCCAATATATCTCGTGGATAAAATGTTCCATCTCGAGAAACGTGAAGTTGTTTCACTTCAACATTATCACTCAATGCATTATTCTTATCAGTAGCAGTATCACCATCTGCTTTTTAAAAAAATGAGCCACAGATATCGCGGCTTTCCTTCCAGAACACCCAAATTCCATGTGTAAGTGGTTTGGTTCAGTTTAACGTGTTGACATCTTCTTTTAAGGTATGTTACATTCAGTGGTTTACTTGAGCTAAGTCTTCCATTCAACATCTCTTCTGTTTTAAGATTAGGAGTATATTCACTAATATACCAACTAATTTCATCAATTACAAATTTATTCTGATCAGCAAAAGCATTAGCCACACCAAAAAGCAATCTATTTTCATCATCATTCCTTTGCAGTTGAAATCTCATTTTAAGACCATACAGAACTTTATCATGATCACAAAATGCAAATATACCTTTAAGAGGAACTGCAACAGCAAAACTATTCCCTGTTTTTGTATCATCATTATACATTCCTTTCCTTTGACTGTATCCAGGGTCTGTGTTTGTTCCTGTTGCCATATCAGGAATAAAACCTTTGACAGCTCCCTTTCCCATTCTATCACTAAATGAATATAGTGTAAATTTCATCATTTCAGATGTAGCAGAGACATAATCAACCTCTTCAACTTCTTGTGTTCCAATGTACAAACGAACACCATCAAACATTTTCCAGAAGAAATCCTTTACGAGTGTAGCATTTGTGTTATTCGCAGCCTTAGTGAATGTGAATTTACACAACAAGAAACTTTCGGTTAGATTCAAATAAGTTTGTTGATTATTTATTTCAAAACTTTTTGTTCCATTTGCATTCCAGTCTGTTGAGGTTATTGCATTTACCTTGAAGTAGTCTTATTTTTTCGTAGAGTTTGAGATGACAATGGTATCATCCAAATCAGAGATGCTATGAATTGCTTCCATACTTGTATTTATTTTGGAAAAAAGATGTTTAAACTTTTGAAACCCTGACCCAAGTATTTGAATTATTTTCTGTCGTTCTTGGGGGGACAACTGAGTTTTTCCTTTATTAATTTCTTTTATTGCTTGCAATTTATGAGATTCCTTTTGGGCATCTTTCATACTCCTTACAGCACCCGCTGCATTTCCCACAGCAGAAGCAGTTGAACCAATTAGGTCTTTAAGTTTAAGAATAGTTGAACCTATACTCATTGGAGTATCAATTATCCCATCTCCTTTTTTTCTAAATTGATGTCCGACACCCCTTTGTCTCTGAGGTTTACAGTATCCTCTACCAAGATACATACCTTCACCCTTGTAGTTTGGGGAAAGGAACATCCCATCCCCTGTAATTCTTTTATATTTTCCCAACTCGTGTTTCCTCACAATAACCATCGTATTTATTTATTGGAAAACTTCACGTAGGTGAATTCTGATGGATATAATTTCTCCATTAAAAGAAATCATGTGATTATCTTGGTCGGTTATCCTAAAATTTACTGTGTATATGGTTTTTCCTGACACAGGAAGATAAACCAGAATTTTTGGGTTCCATATTGAATTTATAACCAATTGGGGTTGAGTATGCGCTGAATGAAAATATTGTATTTGTTCTTATTCCATCATTATAAGCACCATCAATCAAATCACAGTGAATTAATACGAATTTATTTCTGAGGATATTTGAATGTCATTATCACTGTAAAACGTCCCATTAGTTTCAATACTTTTGAGGAGAAACCCAACAACTCTCTAAATCAGTGTTTCTCAACGTTTTTTTTCCCACGCCCCACTTTGATTTTCAAATAAAATCGTACGCCCCACCATGATTGGAGACACTACAGTATATACTAAACATGTATTCAAAAGGCTTTATTCAAACGTTATTGCAAATTTTATTCAATTGCCACTCACTTCAATGGGAGCCCTGCCCTTGACGCTGGCTGCAGATTTGTTTGATTCGAGGAACCAATTTTGTCAGTTTCAACCTCAAATCATCAAGTTTCATGATTTCCAGTCGATTTCTCTTAGCTTGCAGCAAATCGGTAACAACACTAAATGTACATTCGACTAAATAAGATGATGGAAAATTTATCAATTCTTCCCTTGCCAAAGTAGTCAAGTTTGGGTATTTCTTTTCGCTCTCCTCAGACAGCCACATCATGGTTCCTTTGATCTTGAAAATAGTTTTGAATACTCATGCCCCACCAAAATATTGGCACGCCCCACCTTAAGAAACACTGCTCTAAATGAATTATCAAATTGTGAAATCAACCTTGTAGTTATTTATAAGTTTAATCGTTGAATTTGAAGTATGTTTTTGAATATCTACAACAATATTTTTTGGTTCATCACCCTGTTCTTTCATAAGACGAGCAATTTCGGAAGATATTTGAGAAATCTCATATGCTCCGAGTGAAACTGTTATTGTTTTGTATCCACTTCTGGGATTATAACTAAACTTGTCATTTTTCTCGGTGATATTAAACAAGGTATTATAAGTTTCCATGGACAATAAAGGTGCCTCATATTCTTTTGTTGCGTCAACTTGTCGTGGCTATGGAAATGAAGATGTGTGGTCACTTGTTGTGAAATTAAAACTCAGGATTGTGCTTCTCATCTTATTTAATATGGGATGAAATGTCTTCATTTTGACATTTATTAATTATTTTCATGTTCATCAACTGGTCTAAAATGCCTGATGCGCCATTAAAACAATTGTTATTTCCAGCCTTCTTACGACCAAACAGCAATAACTGTCTTTTAACTAATTGTGGTGGGTCATTTGGAAGAAAACTAACACCTGAACCAAGGCTACTTAAAGCCTGAATAATGTGTTTCTCCTTCTCATTCTTCCTACTTTTACCTGATAGACTAACCCTATAATTAAGAAAGTCCAGCAGATCAATATGTACTCTATCATCCTTATTTTTCAGATCCAATGGTTTATCAAAATACTTTGATTCATCCCTCACAGTTGAACCTTGTTTTCCATCTTTTGTTAGAAGAAACATTAATCTTGGAGTTCGTTCAACAGGAGGTTGAGCAGAACTCAAGAACCTTAATTCATCATTAAATAGCAATCCCTTTTCTTGAACAAGATGAAATATTGCTGGTTGTTCTGTTGGAATGAGTCCTGCTTTGGTTTCTGAATCTGCTGAATATTCAATGTTTTGAAGAGCCTTCACAATATAATCAAGAGGTTGATTAATCTCTTCCAGTGGTTGAAATAATCATTCATTATCATATTCTAATACTCCTTTATGCCCTAATTTTCGTCCGTCATTTGAATGAAATCTTTTAACATTTGAAGTTTTTTAGGAGTATATTCTATTGTGGGAACTGTGGAAGCATCTTTAATTTTTTCTTGGGAACTTTCTTAAGTGGTTAAAAAATTTTCTCTTGTTTTCTTTCAAATGCTTCTTCACCCGTTAGTTTCTGTCTACGTTTCTTATTTATGTCTTCCTGTTGTTTGACAACTTTTTAAACCAAACTTGATGCTCCTTCAATCTTCTTTCTCTTTCTTTCACATCCATTTATTTGTTGGAAAATATCATTCACTGAATTATAAAGGTCAACAGGGAAATCTTCCTTTTCTTCATCATTAAAGTAGATGTGTTCAAATAAATCCTTTTCTTTAAATATTTCATCAAAGTCTTTATTAACATTAATACGAGCTGTAATTTCTTCTTCACTAATACTTGTATCTCTGCTTTTCATTCATTTGCGTTGAGTTTCTTCATCAATATCAAAACCGAATGATAAAATCTTAACCCCATTACCACTCAGAAGTTTAATAAATTGTCTCATTCCTTCTGGATTAGTTTCTTATATCCCAAGATCACCAGATTTTAGTTTCTTTAACTCACTCTTACAATGTGAATATTATGTTGTACCAAAAGAAATCTCCTCAAATATTTGACCTTCATTCCTCAATTGCATATGTTCCTCTTCTGAAATATAGTAATAATATTCACCTTCTACTTCTCTAGGCCATATTGCTCTAGTTATTGTTGATACAATACGAACTACATGGTGTTTTTTTTCGAAAATTTACAATTTTTTCATTTGTACTATTCAAGAACCTTGATTTATGATAGTTTTTTCCAGAAGCAGATTTACCCACAAGATTTGTAATAATAGTTGTTATTTATATCTGTAATTGTTTATAAAATAAAATATATATCTTTTAATATCTCATCTGTTTTCAAAACAAAATATTTATATTTTTCAGTCGTGTGCTTCATATAATCCCCAAATTCCTTTTTACTGCATAATGTAGAAGAATTGTCTCTCCAAAAATTGTATATATCTCTTGAATTTAACTTGAATAAAATAAAAGTATTAGCATTGTTTCTGATGGAACGACGAGGAAGTTGAAAGTACGATTGACTAAGATAAATACAATTACAAGAAGAATGTCTCCCTCTTGTGTAGTAGCTATCCAATACCGTTTGGTTTCTCTCATTAACACAATCATCAAAGATAATGAGGTTCTTTTTTGATTTATCCAAATCTTGGGGAGAAGGTATATCATCCGTGTTATCACTTAAAATACAAGTTATCGGCTTTGATTTCTTTTTATATCTCTGTGTATCACAAAATAGTTGTATTATATCTTCAATGTTGTAATCATTTCGTTTGTTTTGAAATTGAAATAAACCGATTATATCTTATTTTTGAAGACCAGCATTAAAACCTTGTGAGAGTAGTTGATACTCAGGTTGAAAACTTGACTTTGTGAAAATTAGTAAATTATCATAATCTAAAAAGTTGGGAGTCAGGAGCATCTTTAAAAGTATACAGGTTTTTCCACATTTGCTTGAACCAACTATGAGACATCTTAATGAATTTGGAAGATTTTTATGGTTGTTAAGTTTTATCTTATTTTCACAAATGGGTAAAAAATCATTCATTTATATATTTAGAAAACAGGTTATTCAATTTTGTATTGGCTTTTTTGGAAACTCTATGTTTGTAGGTTTTTAACTCTGTGTTTAATCCCCGTCTTTCACACGCAGGGCAATTCTCAAATTTGTCAAGTGGAGAATCAGGAAATTCAAGAGGCTCAAAATCTAGTAAACTAATCATATTTATAAAGTAAAACTTTACTTCAAATAAAATTCATCTTCAGTATCATCTTCGGTACTTTCACAATCATCTGTAAAACTACTTTCATAACTATCGTTTGAACACAAACTGTCGGTATCATAACTGTCTTCTGTTCTAACAGAGATACTATCATCACTCTCATAATCTTCAAAATCTTCAGTTGAATAATGACACATTTAATTAGTCGAAAAAACATTACCATCTCTATCTATATACTTTTTTCATTTACAGATTCAATTACTGCATTTTTTTATATTAAAGGTAATTTAAAATGGTCCTTAACTACTATTGAACGAAATGTCATTTCACCTGATATATTAACATCCTTTATTTCATCAGGATTTACATCTTTTGGGTTGTTGAAAAAAATACAAATTTCTCCTTGCATATTACAGATGGTCTTATATTTTCTTTCTCAAGATTCATCCATAAGGTTTTTCTTTTTTGATACTTTTTCTTGTTTTATTGCTTTTTATAGTTTTGAATATATTGCCAGAAGGAGAGGAGAAACTTTTGTTAGAGCGACTTTAATTGATGTTCTTCCAGATATACCAAAAGCCCTTCCACTGAAGGAAATGGAAGAACTCATATTATTCACCATAATTGTTTGTATCCAATAGTTGTTATATTTATCTTTATTCAATTTTACATCCTCGACATATTTCTCAGTATCTTTTACAAATGAAGAGATTGATTGAAACTTGTCTTTTGTGTCTTGATACATGGTATTTATTAAGTGAAAAAAGTTGTAGGATAAAATGGTTTGAACACAGATTCACCTATAAATTAAATGGAATTTTCATCACGAAAATTTTATTTTTAGAAAAGTTTTGTTATATAAATATGGTGAATACAATGTACTGCGATGTTTGTAATCATGAATATAAATGTTATAATAAACACCTTCAAACCAACAAACACACATTCAATCTTTTCAGACAAATATATCCACTTGACCAAGAAACAAAACATTGTGATAGATGTGATAATGATATTCTTAAATTAATTTTACAATAAACACCTTCAATCACGCAAGCACAATAACAATGAAGAAAGGGAAGGTGCCACTAAATTCTCCATTTAAAACACTGATGAGGCATTTAAAGGACATATAAAAATAAGATTGTTTCACTTTCAAGACCCTGGACCATCTTCAATCATGGAAGCTGTTGATATGTTTAAACAAGGTATTGAAACTATAATTAAAAACACATTAAGTGAAATGAAAACTTTTAAGTTTTCTTTGGGAGTAAAATTGAATGTGGTTAGAGAAGGTGATGAAACTACTCCCTATATGAGGACAAACCCTCACTTTATCTCATCATTTCAAGATTTTGTAAGATGTGATGTTTACGATGAACTCCAGAGACAAGAATAAGATGTTGATAACACTGTAGTAGGTTGTGGATTTGCTATTACAAAAATAATCTTTTTGATATTCACATCTTAATATCACATCCTCTTCAAACTTCTTCTTATATTGATTTACCAAAAGAGACAAAACTTAAGAAAGCAGTTGTTAATATTCAAAACAAAGATAATGAATGTTTTCTATGTTCTTGTTCTATGTTCTTGCTCACTTACATCCTCCACAATGGAAACCTGAAAGGTTTGAACATCATAAGAAATACGAGAATACATTAAATGTTAAAGATTTAAAATTTCCAATGTCATTGAGAGATATTCCTAAATTTGAGAAAATGAATAATCTATCTGTTAATGTATATGGATCAACGGATACAAACAAAGTCCAGATATTAAAAATTTCAAACAACGATAAAAATGATGAAACACACATTGACCTTCTCTACTTTACTTCAAAGGAAAAACTCACATTATGCTTTCATCAAAAATTTATCAAGATCAACCAAATCACAACTATACAAGAGAAAATTAAAACGTATCCTTCTAAGAGATGTCTCAACTCCTTTCACACAAAAGAATGATTAAATCAACATTCAAAATATTGTAGTAATCATAAATCAACCATAATCAATTTACCAAAAGCAGGTTCAAACATATCATACAAAGATTTTGACAAATCTATCAAACATCCGTTTGTGATATATGCTGATTTTGAAAGTATCCTTGAAAAGATAGATACCGTTTCTCCAAATCCAAATAAATCATACACAAATAAGTATCTAAAACATACTCCTTGTGGTTTCTGTTAGTATATCAAATCATCTGTTGGTGATGAATACAACAAGTTAGATCTTTATAGAGGAGAAGATGCCTCAGAGGAGTTTGGAAGAGGATTGGAAAAAGACTGCATTTGATGAAGAGAAATAATGGTTAAGACCTTTAAACCAATGTCATTAACAAAGGGAGAGAAAAAGGAATTTAGAAGAACAGTATCTGTCATATTTGTGAGGAGAAAATTGAGGGAGAGGTCAAAGTTTGGGATCATTGTCATCTTACTGGAAAATATAGAAGTCCAGCTCATTCCCGTTGCAATCTTAATTACAAGCCCCCAAACTTTATTCCTATCTTTCTTCACAACAATGCTCACTATGACACACATCTATTCATAAATGAACCTTCAAAGACATCTGGAGATATTTCTGCCATTCCTACCGCAGATCAAAAATATATCTCATTCACAAAAACAATTCATACATCCCCCATAACCCATACCAGATTTATTGACACATCCAAGTTTATGGCAAGTCCATTATCTAACTTAGCATCAAATATTAAAAACTTACCGAATCTTAAATCACATTTCTCAAATCAAGAAGAGATTGATCTCTTATCACAAAAGGGAATATATCCGTATGACAATATGGATTTATTTGAGAAGTTTAAAGAAACACAACTTCCTTCAAGAGAAAGTTTCTATTGCAAGTTGAATAAAACTCACATTTCCGATAGAGATTATACACAAGCTAAAAAGGTTTGGGAGAAGTTTAATGCAAAGAATCTTGGAGAATATCATGATTTGTATCCAAAAACTGATGTATTGTTATTGGTTGAAGTGTTTGAAACTTTTAGAACAGTCTGTCATACTTAAAATTCTTCTGGATTACACCCCGTTCACTATTACACAGCCCAGGGCTTGTCTTGGAGTTCTATGTTAAAAATGACAAAACAGAATTTGGAATTAATCAGTGATATAGATATGCTTTTAATGATAGAGAAGGCTAAAAGAAGAGGAATATCTCAAGTATGTTCCAAGAGATATGCAAAAGCAAATAACAAATATCTTCCTGATTATAATAAAAAATGAGGACAACTCTTACCTGATGTATTATGATGCTAACAATTCATATGGGTGGGCTATGCCTCAATTTTTACCTTCTGGAAAACTTAAATGGGTTAAAGGAAAATATTATGAAAAAGTTTTACAAGACATTGTTGTCTCCTCTCAAAAAGAATTGGATGAAGCTGAAGTTGGATATTATTTTGAGGTTGATATAAAATATCCAGAAGAACTTCAGCACAAACATAAAGACCTTCCTTTTGCCCCTGATAAAGAAAGTCCAAGAAAAGAATGGTTAAGTGATTACCAACAGTCATTTCATATAAAAGGTAAATCTCCAGAAAAACTACTTACTAAATTCAATTATAAAGAAAGTTATGTTTTGAATCAAAGGAACTTGAGACAATATTTATCCGTTGGGTTGAGAGTGAGGAAAATTCATCGGATTTTGAAATTTCAACAAAGTCATTGGTTAAAGAAATATATTGATTTTGATAAAAAAGGAGAACAGAAGCAAAAACAGATTTTGAGAAGGACTTTTATAAATTAATGAATAATGCTGTATTTGGAAAGACTATGGAAAATGTTAGGAATCGACAAAACATAAGACTTGCTACATCTTGGAAACAGGCTTCAAAGTTAATTAATGGACCAAATTTTGAGCGAGCGGAGGTGTTTTCAGAGAACTTTTGTGCTATTCATTTGAAAAAAAACAGAGTATTGAAATGGATAAACCTATTTATAAAGGAACAACAATTCTTGGCTTGTCAAAGTCGTTAATGTATGACTATTACTCTAATAATTTAAAATCAAAGTAGAAGGATAATGTGTCATTGTTATATATGGATACAGATAGTTTTATATTAGAAATTAAGACAAGTGATGAATATGAGGATATGATTGAGATAGATATATATATATATATATATATATATATATATATATATATATATATATATATATATATATATATATATATATATATATATATATATATATATATATGATACACGTAATTATAATTCAGGTGATGTGTTGTTTTCATCAAATAATAAAAAGGTTATTGGTAAGTTTAAAGATGAATTGGGTGAGAAGGTCATGAGTGAATTTGTTGGATTGAGATCAAGGTCTTATGCTTTTACGTATGTTGATAATAATATTGAAACATGTGATAAGAAGCTAAAGGGAATAAAGAAAAATATAATCAAGGAAACAATAAACTTTAAACATTATTACAACTGTTTAACCTTAAAAAAGGAAGAGTACAGAAAAATGAAAACAATAAGAAGTTATAAACATCAATTATATACGGAAGAGATAAATATGAAAGCATTAGGAGCTTTTGATGATAAAAGATATATTTTGGAGAATGGAATCAATACTCTCCCTTGTGGTTATAAGTATAAGTGTTAAGATATTGGGTTGGGAATTTTAACCGCCATCTTTTTACTGATTTATAAATGATAGAACCAAGCAATAACCAAACAAATGAGTGGAGATGTAATCAGCCTTGGTATTTAAATGGGAAACATAAAGAATGAGAGAAATATCAAATAAGTCTTCTTGAAGAAATAACCAGGGTAAAAGTAAATAAAACAAATAAGCGGATAAATTTAATTTCAAATAAGTTGGAGGATGTAAAAAAAAATTAATATCCTTGAGTGGACTGAAAACTTTGATGGTTATCAATTGAACAATGGAAAAACAATTTGCAACAATCTCAAAATGATATGTGGATCAGGAGGTGGTCAAATAAGAGCATTAAGAGAAGTTTATCATTTCATTTTGGCTCAACAAAGACACTTATACCAAGAACCACGTTCCAAGTTATTATTTGTGAATATACTCGATGAAAATGAATGTTATTGGAAAATTAAGTTATTCCCTGAAGTGGAACATGGGCAAATATTTGTTGGTTCACTCTTTGAGTGGAATGAAAATCTTCAAGGGAAGAAGTGCTTTCATCAGTAAGTCTCAATCTTTCATTTGCTTGTATGGGAGGGAAGGGGATAGGTGGGGAGAAAATCAGTCTCAATTTTAGATTTGCTTGTATGGGAGGGAAGGGGATAGGTGGAGAGAAATCAGTCTCCTATTTTGGGCTTTTGGGGCTTGAGTCAGAAAGTTTTCCCCTTGTTCCCTATTCATTGGAATGGGCATCCCAGAACTGCCATTTATCATCTACTAACACGGGCTAATCTTTTGTCACTCCTTCCCCAAAACTTCAGTTTGTTTAAATGTCAGTTCATTGGACTTTAACACATAGAAATTGTCGTCAAAATAACCAACTTGAAGAAAGACTGTTGAAATTTTTAATGATCCAAAAGTCCAGATATTTGGCATTTGCATACTCGGAAGATAGTACTGACATTGGCGTATTTAGTTTTAACCATTTAGACAGCCATTAGCTTCACATGCACAAGCAGGCACATACCCTTGTGTAAAACTGTGGCACTGTCATGCAGCAGTTCGACACGTAGGACATCTGTATCCTTGCATTGCACAATTCTTTTTTCGAACATAATTATTCTTTTTGACAATGCAAAAACGTATGCCAAAGCTGTAATTGGGCATTTTTCTTTAAATGTTTCCTGGGTATACATGTTAAACCGGTACTTGGTACTGTCAATGAAGTCTGGAACCAGGGAGAAATGCGCAGGAAAAACCAAACCTATTTGGAAAATGATCAATCCTGGGGATTTATGCCTAACAATGAAGTGGAGAAACTTTCTCGCTTTGAATGAGAACAAGCAAGATCTGGTGTGGCTCCTCAGTGACAAACTTACAAGTGACATATGGAAATGCAGAGCAAGAGTTTGCCAAGAGTTTAATCTCTTTGCCGACGAGTCCACCCTCTGCCGTACCATCTGTCATCCCTTAGACCGGCAAGCAGCAGCTTCTTCGCTCACTGCAGATCTGGATAAAATCACAAACTGGTCCAACACGTGGAACATGTCTTTCAATCCAGACACATCTCACACTCTCACAATGTCTCTTCGAAAGGACCGTTTTAGAAACCCCCCCCCCCCATCAACTTTCTCAACAATCCTCTGGAAGAAGTCTTTTCTTTCAAGCTTCTGGGTCTCACTATCTGCCATGACCTTTCCTGGGAAAGTCACATTTCCAAACTCGCCTCAAAAGCCAGTCGCCGACTGGGAATCCTCTGTCGTGCAAAGTCCTTCCTCGGCCCTCTTGAGCTCCTGACCACTTACAAAGCTTTTGTCCATAGCCTGATGGAGTACTGCTCTCCCCTCTGGGCTGGTGCTCCTACCTCCCACCTTTCTCGGCTTAACGCTGTCGAAACCAGGGCATTTAAGATCATCGGCATCTCTCGCAATGAAGCTGAGTCTTTGGGCCTCTCACTTAATCACCGCAAGTTGGTCGGTGGTCTTTGTGTCTTCTACCGACTCCTCTCCAGCCTTGCCCCCCCCCTGCTCTCTCTGCGATTTGTCCCCACCACATTTCCACAGGGCGCTCAAGGTCCGCCAACAACCCCCTTCTGGTAAAACTACCAAAATCACGAATCACTGCTCATCTTCACTCCTTCATTCCTCTTTTTTCCCACCTTTGGAATAAACTTCCTCACTCTATTCTTTCCCATTCTTCCCTCCAGGCTTTCAAAACAGCTGTTCACCACCTCTTATCTTCCCCCATCCAAATCCTCGATCTTTTCTACCCCCGATAATCCACCCAAGCCCACTTCCTTCAATTCCCCTGCTTTCCTTCCTGAAAGTTCCTGTAATGTCCATCTTCTCTTCGCCATGTTCCCCGTCCCATCCCCATCCCTCTCCCTTCCACAGTTCACCTAATGTGTCTGTTCCCCACTGTTTTGTCCCTTCCACTCCCGCCCCTCTTGTCTCATGCCCCCTTGCTGTGAGTCGTGTGTTAGCTCTCATACGAGCCTCGACAAGGTATACAAAAAAAAAAAGAGGTAGTTGTAGGAGGTGGCGATGAAGGGTGATACTCCTCTTTATATAGTAGCTTGGAAGTCTTGAGGGTAACCATGAAGAGGTAGATACGCGACTCATTCCCCATGCATTTGAGGCCATCAGGTGTGGGTATGACAGATTAACTGTGCAATGCAGCGACAGTCATCCTACTTCTCCTTCTGTACTTCTTTAGCGACCAGGCAGACATATAGATGAAGAGTGGCACAGGAAAATACATTAAGTTTGACCCTGTTAATCTCATAGCCAAGCAACTGTCATCAGCATTAATCAAAAACACTGTGTGTTTTCATTCTATCACAGGATGCAACACGGTTTCATCTTTTGGAGGAATGGGGAAGAAGACTTGCTGGCAAGTACTGTATATATGCACTCTCCAAAACTCCTACATGGTGGCGGGTGGGATGGAACTCTTACAGGTGTTCAGCAGTTTGTTTGTTGTGAATGCAATACTCTGAATACTTTGAAATGATGTGGCATTGCCTGCCTTGAACTCTTTCAGAAAGGAAAGAAAGCATTGGAAATGCTGCCATCCATTGCAGATGCCTTAGCATTGCACTTCAAATGGGCCAAGTTTTCAAGCAAAGGCTTGCTGCAAGCGGACACCGCCACGATGGAAGTCAATGACCCAACTGCAACGGGAGCTTGGAAGGAAGCCAATGGTCGACTGGAGATAGTATGGACAGAGAAACCCACTATACCTCAGTGTTGCTGTGCATTAGTCTCTTGTGGATGCAGAACTAAGCGTGGAACTGCTGCATGCCAGTGCCAGAAATCTCATCAAGAGTGTGTACCTACCTGTGCAAATGAAGCTAATGACTGACGAAATATTTACAACTTTATATCCCAATGTCAATACTATCTTCCTTGGAGGTAAATGCCAAATATCTGGATGATTAGACAATCCCATAATTTCTACAAGGGGGTTAGTTTTTGACAACCATTTATACATGCTGAAAGTCCAACGTACTGACATTGAAACAGGCTGAAGTTGGGGAGGAGTGCCAAAAGATTAGCCCGAGTTGCTTTGCA